>JAHKKF010491798.1:0-12389 GCA_019740295.1 Labeo calbasu
TATTGTAAATTTCCTACCGTAAATGTATCAAAACTTAATTTTTGATTAGTAATATGCATTGCTAATAACTTCATTTGGACAACTTTAAAGGCAAGTTTCTCAATATTTAGATTTTTTTTTTTTTTTTGCACCCTCAGATTCCAGATTTTCAAATAGTTGTATCTTGGCCACATGTTGTCCCATCCCAACAAACCATACATCAATGGAAAGCTTATTTATTCAAATTTAGATGATATATAAATCTCATTTTCAAAAAATTGACTCTTATGAGTTTTTTTTGTGGTCCAGGGTCAGATATATATATAAAAAAAGTAAAAGTCCTGATATAAAGTGTGATTAGTTTTAACCCTGTAACAGATTTTGTGATTGCATTTATCATCTCCGTTTGATTTTTGGTGAATGAAAGGTAGTACCAAATGGCCAGCATCCCGTCTCACCTTCAAACTGAGGGAATCCCTTCTGCTTTGGCGGTCGGTGTTAAAGACAGGGAGGCAGAGTGCTTCTGGGATTGACAGTGTCTATCGACTGCTTTCTGTCTTTGCTCTGTGCTAACAGAGACCTATTGGACAGCTGTAGAGCACCTCCCTTGGAGAGTTGTCTATACCCCCTATACGTCCAGTAACTAAATAAGATTGATTTACGCTAATTCTAGAAATTGTGGAGCACCTTGTCTGTGGTACTGTATTTGCGTTTGTGTGTAGTTAGTCCCGTCTGGTTAGTCAGGTTACAAAGGAATCGCCAAAACTAGTTCACGTCTTGCGTTTTGCTTTGAAGTTTTTTCCCGCTTCAATTTGCCTCAGAGTTGCTCTTTAACATAAACAAAATGGCACCGTTTCGTCCGATGCCAAAGCAATTACTGTAGTGAAATTAGCTTCGGTCACTGTTACCCTCCATAGCGGGTCTGCATCTCCCTGAATTGTCTCCTGTCAGACTGAATTTGATGCGAGCGAGGGGGGAAATAGCGAGGGCCTCAGTCCTGGCACGACTACAGTAATTAAGTTCAAACGATGACTAGAAAATGGAGCTTGGCTCTGTAATGAGAAAACAGACGATTTCGGGGCGAGGGAGACCGCAGAGTTCCGTCCTAATTTCTGCACCCTGTGTTTATCTCTTTCCCCTCGCTCTCCACCTTAACACAGTTAAAGGCCATTTATGCATATGAGAAGCGAGGAGTTTAATCCCCTATCGACAAGGAGAGTGGGCGGAGTCTAATCAGACACATCGGGCTTGGCAGGAACCGAGCAGATTTGTAGAGAGAGTGCCTTCATCAGATTAGCAGGGTTATATGAGGTAGGCAGGCAGCTGTTGTGATCTATATTAAGGCATGTCTTATGAGAGCCCAAGCTTTGAGTTTAAAGTTTTCCAGGCATCAATCACTTGTAACAGCATTTTAGACTCTATCCCGACACACTTTGTTCAGCTCACATGGAGTCGTTTCTCACGTTGAACGCTGATTTAAATAGACTCAAAGAGATACAAGTGCAGAAGTTTGCAGAGACCGAGAAACTAAACGCAAACATTTTGCACATAGACGCTCCCTTGTTCCTGCATTTTCCACCAGAATGCTTCCTGGGCCAAAGCTGCACACAAACAAACACTCTTGGAGTCTTTCTCATAGTTTTGTGAACGCCCAAAGTAATGTAATTCATTGTCTATGCATTGCAAATTGGAAGTTGTTTATCTAATAAAATTTCAGATAAAAAATGGAAAAGTCACTGGAGTTGTTTTGCAACAACAAAAATAGAAACAAGGTGTCATCGGGTGCTTCTAGTGTCTTTGTTTATACTGAGAGTGATGGTTTTGTTTCGCGTTAAAGGGATAGTTCCCTTTAAAAGAAAAATTCTGTCATTAACTATTCACCCTCATGTTGTTCCAAATCCATAAGGCCTTGGTTTATCTTCAGAACACAAATTAAGATATTTGATGAAATCCGAGAGTTTTCTGACCCTGCAACGCAACTGACACGTTCAAGGCCTAGGAAGGTAGTTAGGACATTGTTAAAATAGTCCATGTGACATCAGTGGTTCAACCGTAACGTTATGAAGCTACTAGAGTACTTTTTGGGCACAAAGAAAACAATTCTCATAGCTTTACACAGTACAAAGGTATGATCCCCTGGTCTGATGGTAGTGTGTCTAAAACAGCAGGTCTAATTTTGCTTATGACCTAGAACCATCATGTCATTTTCTACAGTGGAAATGCATTGACTGTGCCCAGATTATGCAGTGCATCCAGCGACGGCACCTTGTAAGGGAGTTTGTCAAAGAAGTTGATGGCTGGCGTTGTACAGTATGTCCAGAGAGAGCACGGCCCAGCAGTTAAAGTTCATCAGTAACGCTTTGTAATGGTGTGTGGGGGCAGAGAGATGGATAGTGTATTCTGAGGAGTTTCCTCACCTCAGCTGTGTGTGGGATTCTCCCCTTAACCCCTCATCAGTCATTTACACACACATACACGGATGCTGACTATGGCTAACAGCAAAGACTGTGTGTGTGTGGGTAATCCTTATTCTCCAACACTCTCTTTCTCTCTCTCTCTCCCTAAACTCTCATCATCTTTATTTTGAGAGTCTGTGTGTGTATATGCGCGTTTATAAGAATTTACGAGTCAGCTCCCTGCTGTTAACTTTTTAAAAGTCCAACTCAGTAATAGAAATTCTCATCATTTGCTCACCCTCATGCTGTTCCAAACCTGTATGAATACTGTGATTTCTTCCATGGAAGACAAAATGAAAATTTAGTGGAATGTACTGGTAATTTAAAGGGATAGTTCACCCAAAAATTAAAATTCTGTCATTAATTCTGTCATTACTCAACCTCATGTCGTTCCAAGACCTTTGTTCATATTCGGAACACAAATTAAGATATTTTTGATGAAATCCGAGAGCTTTCTGACTCTGCATAGACAGCAACGCAATGCCTTACCTATTTGAACATGCATATACAGATGATGAACTAAGAAAGATGGATGTTCTGTGTCAGAAAGCTCTTGGATTTCATCAAAAATATTTTAATTTGTAAGATGAACGAAGGTCTTATGGGTTTGGAACGACATGAGGATGAGTAATTAATGACAGAATTTTGGGTGAACTCTCCCTTTAAGAATATAAAGTAGTTCCAACAATAGCTTTATGTGAGATACACATAGAACTTAAATTTAATTCATTATTCAGAGAGAATCTACGCTTACTTTTTTCACTTGTGCTTTAGGAACACCTAATCAATAATCAAAAAATCTGATCAAAAATTAGCCTTCCCATTACGAGGCAATATTTGACTCCTTAAAGTGATTTACAAGGGAATTTTGTTTTTACCTTTGTAATGGGTTTTTCCTAACTTTATTAAAAGTATGTAATCTTTTATGTCAGATTTTTAAAAATATATATATTTTATAAGCTTTTTAAAATCATTTTATTTTAACAAGAACAAGTAGAATGAGTTACCAATCAAATGAAATCAGAATTAACAAAATTAATTTGTACTACAGAAGAAGAGCACAAAAGTGGCTTGTGGGTGTATTTTCATTTGTTTAATGAGGCTCAGAGGCGGCATGAGTGCAGTCAAATTCATAAATTCATTTTGAGATTGTTTTAAATATAAAATTTTGAATATAAAAATATTCAGTGGTTTAAATAACTGAAAAGATACTTTAAAAATGAAACTTAAAACTGCCAGTAGGTGGCGGCAAGTCACTGATTTAATTACTGAATCATTCATTCATTTGATTTGTTCAAACAGCTGATTTATTCAGGAATAAAGCAAGTGACTCCTTTTGAATGGGAATTTGAATCATTGACTCACTAGATTTGTTTAAAAACGCACGTTCATTCACAAACGAAACACCACTGTGTTTAAATGGAGATGCGCAGCGGCTCAGTTGTGACTTGTTTCAAACTGTTTTTGACGACGAAATGGAGCAAAGTCAGACAATAGTGTTATAGTCAGACAATCTAAGTCATTTAATATGAACTTCTTGTTTGTTTAACCGTTGTATTAAATCAGTACCTCATTTACAAACTCCCTTAAAAATCATTAAAAGCTGTCACTCAGTGTAATTCATCACGATCTCACAAATTTCCATTATAATCAACAAAGTTCTCTACACTGCGCATTGAATCTCTTATGTACACTCTCTCTACACTGTGTTTATGAAAGGATTCATGAGATATGTCTGTGATACATTACTCAACGTTGCAAAAACATGTAGAAACCTTTAAAGCACCCCTCAGCGCAAGCACAAATATGCTGATCGGGTCAGTCGCACTGGTGCTCCTAAATATTTTTTCATAGCGCACGCAGTGGTTTTCAGTCGCAAAATGGCCCATTATCAAACGGTATTGTGTCGTGATGCTTCTAGATGCCGTTTTACTTTGTTTTCCACTGAAGTACGTCATTCAGACAGGTTTAGAACGATATGAGGGAATGTAAATGATGACCGTCATAGTTTAGGGTGAACTATTCCTATAAGTGACATTAATCAGAATAGTCCTTCAGCAGTGTGGCTGGGAGATCCGCCTCTGCCGAGGCATATTGTGGCATCAGACACGGAAGCTGGGTCATGCCCCTGTATCTCCGATGCTCTCATAGCCAGCGGCAGCTTTATACACTGTGTGAGATCAACATGACTGGGAGTGACTGGGCCAATGGCTTTGATTCACATTCGATTGAATTCATCAGCGTTGTGTGGCGTGCGTTAACAGTGATCGCTATTGATTCGGACAGAAGTTACACCTTTTCAGTATTTATTCAGCATTGTGAGATTTACTTGTATCTCTAGAGGCGCATTGTACTGTATCCAAAAGAATCAATATCAGCACAATATAGTGCATCCTTTAAGACCTCGCAGACAATTGGAACTATCATCTCTACTTATTAAAAACAGGTTTTGTGACCTGTGTGTGTTACAATTCAACCTACAGTATGTGAGTAAATATAATCATAGCCCTTTAGAAAACGTCCATGTTTTTAATGCGTCCTTACTTTAGCAAACTGACCTTTTCCAGTAGCGTGATAATGAAGTGTGTAAAAGCACATAATAATGCCATTTAATGTGGAAACATACATTTCTTCTGTTGTGACGTTTCTCTAAGAGCCCGTTTTTGTCGGCAAGTCGTCTATCATGGTGTTCAGCCAGGGATTAGACCAGCTCTTATGTTATTATTTTCTATTATGCTGCTGAATAGGCATAATGGAACATCCTCAGCCTTCTGCACATTTTCCACAGAGCTGTTATTGAACATCTAATAACTAGTTCACTCAGCGTTCAGGGTAGGCCCATCTGCTCCCGAACGCTGACTCACGCCGGAGCTGTCGTACGCCGAGGTGCTGTCGACTTAATCGTTGCGCCTGTTGACAATCTCTTACTCTAAACGGCTATCGATGCTTTACCCGGTGGCCGCTGCACAAGAGGTTGCATTGACTTACCTGTCACACGCGGTTCAGATGAGGCTACCGGTCACAAACGGAGCATGCTAGGTAACACCTCCTTCTGTGTAGTGCTTCGGAAGTGTTGAAACAGCATCTGTGCCATTCCGCCGCATCACTTCCTGCGTGGAAAGCTTAGTTGCTGGCTCACAAACAAGCTTGGATGCGAATTATTTAATTGCCTCATTTGCTTTGTCAGTGAAGACTTTGACTATATCAAATTGGATACTTGAGTACCACCAGAAAGTCAATAACTTCTAGCAAAATGTTTTGAAATGTGCATGATTTGCATTTAACCAACATCAGTGATGACTTACAAGTCGCAAACAGTGAATTAGAAGTCTAAAAGTGTTGAAGGTAGGGCAGGGTCATTATGAATCCCCCTCTTGTATTAGTGTTGATATTGATGTCCGTGCTACCGAGCGTGAGGTCACGCACCGCTGCTTTTCATTCTCCCTTAATTCTAATGAAAGTGTTTAAAGCGCTCGGTGTGTGCGCGCAGTCACAGGCCTGTGGAGAGGAAAGCTGATTTAGCCCACCTTCCATCTCGCTATCCTCTTCCCCTCGTCAGGATTTACTGTGATCGCAGACTGTGGCCGTAATCCGCCGCACGCAATGGGGAATAAGCCTCGTTATCATGTGACTTATACTCTGTCCCGACCCGCCGTCAATAGTCATATTTCCTGCTCATTTAAGGGACTGCTGCAACTATGGATCTGCTGGAGATCCCCTTTTAGAGCAGGTGTGGAGAGAGTTTTTCCACAAGACAAATATTAGATATGATGGTTAAGGGTAAAAGGACACTAAAATGATGTGTATAGTGGAGGAGTGTGTGAATAAGTAAGTAAATAAATAAATGTATATATAGGGGTGGGTGATATACCGGTAGACATGATTATCCCCTAACATTTGTCGTTTTTAACAATGTGGTTTTAAAACAAGTGATTTTTAAGCCGTTGAAATGCAATTAGCAGCGAAAGAGAACTCATTTTACTATATGCGCACACTGTCTGAGAGACTGTTTCTGAGACGTGCACATGGTAGATTGAGTATTGAACAGTTACTTTTGCTGCTTCATAGGCCTTGAATGGTTAAATACAGTTGAGGTCAAAAGTTTACATCCCCCTTTTAGAATCTTAGAATGTTAATTATTTTACCAAAATAAGAGGGAACATGCAAAATGCATGTTATTGTTTATTTAGTACTGACCTTGAATAAAATATTTCAAATAAAAGATATTTACATATAGTCAACAAGAGAAAATAATAGTTACATTTATAAAAATTACCCTGTTTAAAAATGTACATCCCCCTTTTTCTGAAAGGGGTGAAGGTTGTTTATGAGTCCCTTATTTGTCCTGAACAGTTAAACTGCCTGCTGCTCTTCAAAAACTGTATGATTTTGAGGTCCATCTTTTCACATTGAGGACAACTGAGGTACTCATATACAACTATTACAGAAAGTTCAAATGCTCATTGATGCTCTAGAAGGAAAACCCATGCAATAACAGCCGGGGGGTGAAAACTTTTGAAATTTGAAGATCTGTAAATTTAACTATCTTCTGACCATCACGTAATTATCTTCTGTAGCCTCTGAAGGGCAGTACTAAATGAAAAAATATATATATTTAGGTAACATAAGAAAAATGTACACATCTCCATTCTGTTCAAAAGTTTTCACCCCCCGGCTCTTAATGCGTGGTTTTCCTTCTGGAGCATCAGTTAGCGTTATCCCTCTTTTTTTGGTAAAATAATTAACATTTTGCAGATTCTGAAAGGGGGGTGTAAACTTTTGACCTCAAATGTACACACACTTGTATGTGTCAAAATCCCTGTCTTTGCAATTATCCTAGTGTAAACCGTAATTTAGCTCTTAAGTGAAAGCAAACAGCTGAGAAGGAGAAAACAGTATGTTAGATCCAGGCAGCTCTTAAAGTGACAGCAGTCTAATAGTCCTGCTGTCTATCATTCATGTTAATCAAGGAACAAAAGAGAGAAAATCTCTCACTGCTCTTGACTGAATCACTTTTGTAACTTAAATAAGGAGAAATATATATTTAATTTACTCAGTGATGAATATGCATTGCTTTTTTTTTTTCTTTTTTTTACATTTGATTACTTTATACAATGTATGTAGCATTTCTTATTTATTTGTTCTACTGTAGGTTTTTTTTGTCATATTGCTTGCAATTAAGTTTCTAATTCTTATTTAATCGCTGATTACGCTAGTAGTACACACAAACAAATCATATATCCATTTGCAAATGTGTGAGAAAGGAGTAAAGTTTTGAGCCTGGGATATGTGCACTACTTCTGTAAATACCTTTAACTTCTTTAGAATCCAGAAATGCTGTACTCGTGCCTTTATTCAAATTATTGAATTATGAATTCAGGTCATTTTTATATCTCCATTTGCGTTAAACTCCCTCTCCCCACTCTTTCTCTCCCACTCTTTCTTTCTGCCTTTTCTCATTAAGCCTGTTCGTCTTTTGCCTCTTACACCTTACCTTTGTGTAAGGTGTGCCACTGGCTCTTTTCCGCACACTTAGAAATACATCCATTATCTGGAAAAGGCTTTTAAGGCTGCGGAGAGAAAGAGAGCTGAAGAAAGAGGCATATGAAGTGTTAGGACAAGGTGACTGCTCTAATGATGTTTCTTTCTGATAGCTTGGTCTGATTGCCTGAGTGTTCTTACACCTAGAAAAGTAGCCCTCATCAAACCAAAAGAGGAGTTATAGATTTCTAACAACCCTCTTCAACCACTAATGGTCCAAAAAGAAAAGAAAGCCAGCAAGGAGGGGAAATTTTGCTCTGTTCTTGCCCCCCAGATTTTCTCGAAGATGTCTGAAGTGCTCAGAACATTGTCAGAACCTGGGAATAAAATGCCTTGGTTAATGAGAGGTCTCTTGATGACACAATTTACTCCACTTAACACTATTTTCTTCCAGCTTGTACATCTTTTTCTTTTTCTTTCTTTCTTTCTTTCTTTCTTTCTTTCTTTCTTTCTTTCTTCCTTCCTTTGACTATATTTTCACTATTGCTGTTTTTATAATCAGAATTCTCTCTGTGCAGCGCATTTTCTCCAACAAGTTAATGTTGTTCTATTAATTAATTAGGTAATATATGGTGCTACTGTTTCATTAATTAAACTTATTTATATTGGGCAACTTTTCTGTGAATATTTTGATCCTAAGAGAGAAAATAAATGATGTTGTAACTGTCAGTGACTGAAGACTTTGCTGAGTTGTGTAAGTCTGCTTGTAGAGCTTGTTTAACTATAATTTTCTACTTTTTGGGAATTTTAATTATGTTATTGAATATGCAAAATTGTGTTTTATATACAGTTGTTCAATTGAATATATTTTATAACTAATTATGATTTCAAATGTGACCAAAGTTATTCATTAGATTGTGTGTACAAATGTTAACTTATCAGTTAATGCATTCATATTATTTTTAATCATTTGCTAATATGTAAGTTTGCAAAATTAAAACACAAGTAAGCCTTCAAGAGCTCTATAATGACACTGAGTTTCAGCAGAGTAGCCATAACAAATAATAATAAAAAAAAGGTGCTGTATTAGTTAAAATGACATCTGAATTACACATATTTCCTGTTTAGAATTTTGATGCTGTTTAAAGGAGAAGTTCAAAAATTTACAGATAATTTATTCACCCCCTTTCCATCAAAGATGTTCATGTCTGTCTTTCTTCAGTCGTAAAGAAATTGTTTTTTGAGGAAAACATTTCAGGATTTCTATTCCTATAGTGGACTTCTATGGTGCCCACGAGTTTGAACTTCAAAAATGCAGTTTAAATGCAGCTGTAAAGGCGAAACGATCATTTATTTTCTAAAAAAAAATTACAATTTATATACTTTTTAACCTCAAATTGCTCTGCATGTACTCTGTGTATTCCATTTTTTTGAGGAAAACATTTCAGGATTTCTATTACTATAGTGGGCTTCTATGGTACCCACGAGTTTGAACTTCAAAAATGCAGTTTAAATGCAGATTTAAAGGCGAAACGATCATTTATTTTCCAAAAAGGATTACAATTTATATTCTTTTTAACCTCAAATTGCTCTGCATGTACTCTGTGTATTCTAGTTCAAGACAGTTAGGGTAGGTCGAAAAACTCCCATCTCATTTTCTCCTCCAACTTCAAAATCATCCTACATCGCTGTTTTTTTTTTTTTTTTTTTTCTTGTAAAGATGTTTGATCTTTGCACGTTCACTTTCTAAGTACTTGGTCGGTACTTCTGCAGCGATGTAGGACGATTTTGTTGGAGATGGGTGAAATGAGATGGGAGTTTTTCGACGTACCCTAAGTGTCTTGAACCGGAATACACATAGTACAAGCAGAGCTAGACAAGACGAGAATTTGAGGTTAAAAAGTATATAAATTGTCTTTTTTTTGTTTGTTTGTTTGTTTTTTTTTTTTGTTTTTTTAAATTAACTGACCGTTTCGCTAGATAAGACCCTTATTCTTCAGCTGGGTTTGTGTAGAGCCCTTTGAAGTTGCATTTAAACTGCATTTTGGAAGTTCAAACTCACGGGCACCATAGAAATCCACTATATGGTGAGAAATTCTGGAATGTTTTCCTCAAAAAACATCATTTCTTTGCGACTGAAGAAAGAAAGTCATGAACATCTTGGATGACAACGGGGTGAGTAAATTATCGTAGTAAATTTTTGTTTTGGAAGTGAACTTCTCGTTTAATATGGTTTCAGCTAGCTTAAGCATCAAGTCATTTAGGTTAGGTCAGTCAGGCATTTTGTTAGGAAAAGGAAAGGACGTGATGTGCCTTGCTCAAGGGCACCTCAGTCGTGATATTGAAGGTGGAAGAGAGCGATATATTTACTCCCCCCACCTATAATCCTTGCCGGTACCGAAACTTAAACCCGCGAACTTTGTGTTACAAGTCCGACTCTCTAACCATTAGGGAACGACTGCCCCAAGCATTTTTTGCTGCTGTGGGAAATGGCTGTCTTGTCCATGTGACTGGCACCACAAACTCTTTGAAGTATCCAGCCATTTTGGCGAAGAGTGTGATGCTTCAGTGTGTAAATTGAAGCTTGGCTATCATTGGACTTTCCAGCAAAGACAATGATCCGGAGCATGCATCCAAGTCTACCAGAGCTTGGTTCAGGGATGGGTCTTGGAATGTCCTTGAGTGGCCATCTCAGCCCCCGGATTTAAATCCCATTGAAAATCTTTGATGGGATTTGAAACAAGCGGTGGCAGCACAGAAAGCACAAAATGTCAGTGAGCTGGAAGCTTTTCACATGAGCAGTAGGCTAAGAGTCCAATAGAGAGGTGTCGGGATCCTCTGAACACTTGCCAGAAGCATTTATTGGAGGTTATAAAGGGTAAAGAATGCTCTGCAAATACTTTTTGACTCTTGGGGTTGAATAGTTTTGCACAGGGACATTTGTAGAGATTCAACTGTCTATTCAAATGTCTATTTATAGACTGTTTACTGAGGATTGGTGCCACTTAGTTTTATTCACATCACCAGGATGACTTGTAGGTCAGGGAGTTAATGATTTTGATTTCTAAGATTCAATTTGATGGACAGTGTATAACCGACTTCTGAGCTAAAATTCAGACATATGAAAAGCGCTTTGCTTCAACAGTTAGAAATTCTGAAAAGTCTGGTTTCACTCACTCTCTCATTCAATTTTCTAAGCTTATTGGCATGACTTGCACAATATTGCCAAAGCATAAAAAAGTTCACCCAGAAATGAAAATTCTGTCATTAATTACTCACCTTTTACTCAACATTTTTGAAGAAATCCGAGAGCTTTCTGACCTGTTCAAGGGCGAAAAAATGACAGTAGTAAGGACAGTGGTTCAACTGTAATGCTATGAAGCTGCGAGTATGTTTTTTGTGCGCAAAGAAAACAAAAATGATGACTTTATTCAACAATATCTTCTCTTCCGTGTCAGTCAGAACGTTGAATATATACAAGCTTTATTAATTTATACGTTTAGAATTTTTTACTTGCATCATTTTGTACTTTAGAACCTAAAAAAACTGAAGTGTCACCACTAAACACTGAACATTCGCTTCAGCCTTTCCTTGTTTCCTCAATAGTCTACTCTATCTCTGTCTTTTTTTCTCTCCAGCAAGCAGTGAAGGAGAACGCAAGAAGAAGAGAGGCGGAGGAGAAGCAGAGGAAAGCGAGGATAGCCAAAGAGAAGGCGGAACGAGAGAAGCAGGAGCGGCAGATGAAGAAAAAGAGACTGCTGGAGGTCAACACAGGTGAGATGTTTATCAGTCACTCACTGAAAGTTTTCACGAGAGCAAGCTTTAGAAAAATCACCTTTGAAGATGGATGAAACGAGTCCCTGCACACGTTCCTAGGAGCTTGTTTTATACCGACAAACGATAGAGAGAAAACGAGAGCGTATGTGTGTCCTGTTGTCAATCTGTTACCATGTGAACAGCCCATCTCTGTTATCATACCACACGCAAGATGAAAATTCTGATTTTGAGGACGTTGCTTTGTAACGACTCTCAGTTCTGAATCAGGCCAATCTGCATTTACACACTTTCTAGAATGTTTACACGCTGTCTGAGCGAGCATCAGCATCGTAATGATACGACACAATTCGTGATGATATTAAAGTTGTGATTGGATTACAAACAGGTTCTGTGCACTCATGAGACACACATGAAATGAGTTTGCTGTAATATATGTTGCCACTCGTACTAGCCTCCTGCTGTTTGAGGAATGTGTGTTGAGGATGTACACACACACAGCGGGCTCCAAGTCTTCACTGGGATGAGTTTTGTGTCCGTGTCGGGTGTCACGCTGAGTCAATACAGCGGAAGAGCAGCCTGCAGTGTTTTCTTCATGCACTTAATACATACAAAAACACACAAATGATAATATGGAGTGTGGCGTGATGAGTAGTCAGTAGTGAAAGTAGTGTTGGGTTGGCAGGACTTGGCAAAACT
>JAHKKF010491799.1:0-25854 GCA_019740295.1 Labeo calbasu
ATTATTTCAGCTTTCAGAATATATGAGCTTATTTATTCAGATTTCAGAATATATGACTGGTTTTGTGGTCCAGGGTCACATATGTCTATAAACTGATTCTTGTGGTAAATATGCCTGACAAGATTGTTACACTGAATGACATTTTAGTGTTTGTTTTCTGTAAATTATGGAAAATATATGTGATATTTTTTGTGCCGAAAAAACAACAACAATTTGATTAAACAGGACACTTTCTAATGTATTGAAAAACAACATCAATAAAAGTATCATTTAACCAATAAAATATGACTTAAAAAACATTATTTGAGATTTTTTCCCACTTTAAATTCTGTTTTTACTAGTCATTAAAAACAGTAAAGGTCAGTACATGAAGTATTTTTCTTCTCTCTGGTGTCGTAGGCGCGGCAGGGTGGCAATATTCAGCATGAGCGCCCACTGCACTTCTTCATCTCAGAGCCCTTTATCTTAAAAATCACAATACAAAATGCTAGCAAAAACAGCACTGTTATCTACTGACAAACAAATGCTGTTTTTGATTGGTCTGTGTGAGAAGAAACATGTGAGGTAGACTAGCATGATTGCCATTTTATCAGTGTTGAATTTGAGAAACAACTGAGTAGATACGTGACATTTCGTTAAGCAGTACAAACCATTCTAAGAAATGTTTCTTGAATAGCGAATAAGCATATAAGAATGCTGCATGTAAGAAGCTGCTGAAAGTTGAGCTTTGTCATCACAGAAATAAATTATTTTAATATAAATTTAAATAAAAAGCGGTTCTTTTAAACTGTAAACTATTAGGAAACAGCCATCATGCCGTCTCTTATGTTCCCTGATGTCTCTCGTATCTATATCTCTCTTATCCACGCATTTCTTTATCATGTGGTCCGTGACATTGTTTCACTGCAGAGCTTTTTAATCTGTTCCACTCCCTTGCTATTTAGTTATTGCTTGTTTGGAGTCATTTTTCCTCTGCTCTCGCCACATGGTTGAGCAGTTGGCGCAGATGTCCTCTGTGATCTATCATCTCTTCATGTTGTAGCCTTTGCCCTTTTTAAACTACCCTGAAAGCACTAGAGTCCTCCCACATCAAGAACAGTCCAGTCTAGACATCTAGAATTTCCCAGAAATCCCTGCCCACGCTGTTTCTCTCACATTTACACTCGTGCAAAAAATGCACACATAAACCGAGGTGGCTCACGCCAACTGTTTAATTCTATGTATAGAAGCGATTTCTCTCTTGAATGTTCCCTGGTGTGAAATATAGCGGGCGCTGAGGGGGAAAGTGACGTGAGAGGCCGAGAGGAAGATGAAGCTGCGGGGAGAGAGTCTGTATGTGTAGGAAACACTCAGGCAGGCAGATGGACAGATCTGTAACATCACGGCCCACAGGAGCGGCTCCGGTGTCTAGCCGCCTCTCCCCACAGGACCGATCGCTCAGGCCCACTGCCCTCATGTAAACCAAATAAGATCTGTAGTGCCCAATAAACAATTTTGAACAGTGAAATCTCACCCTTTTTTTATGTAAACACTGTGTGGATGTGGACATGTGTGGCGGTGGAATATGTGGAAGAAGAGAGAGAGGAGCAGAGCATATGGCATATTAAATGTTTGCAGAAGGAAAGGACTGCGATATGAAATTGTGTCTCTGCGGTGCGCCGTCTTGGGCCGTATCCACTCTTGATTACAGCAGGATCCAGCCATGCTCAGACGTGTGCTCCTGTGGTTCTGTCTCACTCTGCAGACAGAGGCTTAAATAGCTGTCTGCACGTCTGATCAAAACCAGCGGCGTTACGAAATAAATTAAATCTGTTTTGCCCTGGTGGTTTTGTTTACAGTCTCTCTTCAGTGAAGATGCTGCTTCACCCGCTGAGGAATATTCTCTGGCTCTTCATATGTCTGCTGTTAAACCCAAATGGTCTAGGTTTGGCTGGTTAGCATGGTCTGTTAGCCCCTGTTGGTCGATGCTGTAACTGCACCATCTGGACCCAAAAAACATGTTTGTCTAATGACTGCCATTCAAAATTTGTTGTGAATAGATGCATTTTTATGCATTTATATTCCGAATGCTTCATTATATCTGGAGATGTAAAGGAATAGTTCATCTAAAAGTAACATGCTGTCATTATTTACTCAACCTTAATGTCTTCCCACTAACATGTAAGGTAAAACATGGGGGCTGTCAAGCTCCAGAATGATTGCAAAATGGTTTGTATGTCTCATATGTGTGATAGCTATGTGATAGAACAACTAAAACTTGTTAAAAAATCTTCCTCTCTGCTTTAGTTTTTAAATTACATAGGATATCATTAATGTTAATGACACTTGATCAGAAGACACATGAAATTCAATGGCTTTTGCTGTTGGTTAAAGGTATAGTTCACCCAAAATTTAAAATTCTGTAATTAATTTCTCACCCTCAAAACCCTTTCCAAACTTGTAAGACCTTTGTTCATCTTTGGAACCCAAATTAAGATATTTTTGATTAAATCCGAGAGTTTTCTGAGCCCGCATAGACAGCAACACAGCTACCACATTCAAGACCCAAAAAGGTAGTGAAGACATTGTTAAAATAGTCCATGTGATTCAACCACTGGTCATTATATATAGATTAGTGGGTTCAACCTTAATTTTATGATGCTACGAGAATACTTTTTGTGCTTAAAGAAAACAGAAATAACAACTTCATTCAACAGTTTCATCTCTTCCGAGTCAGTCTTCAACGTACATCAGAAAACTCAGATTTTAACAAAAATATCTTCATTTTTGTTCCGAAGATGAACGAAGACCTCACAGGTTTGGAACGACATGAGGGTGAGAAATGAATGACAGAATTTTATTTTTGAGTGAACTATCCATTTAAGAATGTCAGATGGTGTTGATACAGTGTTATATTTGTTATTTATATACTTTCATAGTTTTTTTTAATATTTCAAATTATTATAAAATATTTTTAGGTTTTCACTTTAATTTCTGTTTACATTTTTTATTTCAGTTTTAGTTTCAGTCATTTTAGAACTTCAAAGCTGATGTTCAATGATGTTCAAACCTTGATTTTTAGAACTTAGAACCTATTTTATTTCAGTTTGTTGTCAACATTTACATGTTTTTGCTGATTTTTTTCATCTGAAATTTATACTTTATTTCAGCTTTATTTCAATTACATATAGTGATTTTAATAGTTTTAATTTAATAAAACCGGCTTGATGCAAATAGTCCATTTTAGACATACGGTGACTCACACAAATCTATCATATGACTTGAAGACATGCAAAATGATGCACAACTCGCAATGGATTACTTTTAAAAGGGTCATATGGTGCGATTTCATGTTTTCCTTTGTCTTTGGAGTATTACAAGCTGTTCGTGCACATATAAGATCTGTAAAGTTGCGAAGATTAAAGTCTCAAACCCAAAGAGATATTCTTTAAAAAAGTTAAGACTCAGCCACGCCTTCCTAAAACATACACGTCTACGTCATGGTGTGAGAAGATTTGCATAATACCACCCACATGTATACGCACTTTTCAGAACGATGAGCTTTGTAAAAATCAAGGCGTTTCAGAAAGGCGGGCCAGAGAAGAGCAACAATATTGTTCAGTATGTGGAAAATAATGTGTTTTTTGAACCTTAAACCAGGTAAACACGTGTAATACACAAAATAATGTTCTTTTTAGCAACATCAAATGACTCCTTTAAGATACTTTTTTTTGTATATGTAAAGTTTCACAGACCCATTTTCATTTCACTTGCATTATATTTAAAAATTTTTGTGTTCACTGAAAAAAAAGTCATATAGATTTGGAATGAATTCATCCTGACAATGTCAGATAACTTTGATAGAAAGGTATGTAATGATTACAATCGACCATAAAAATTCAGACAACTGTCAGTATGACAATATTTATACCACCATAAATACTTTGTTGACCAATTACCAAGCAAAGCTTCAATTTGTTCAGTCTGTGGTGTAAAAGCTCACATTAGCAATCAAAGAAAAAAACACTTAAGCAAAGCATGGTCAGGTCAAAGTGTCTAAATAATTTTTGGTCCCAAATCTTTATCAGTTTTACCGGGAGCCCACTGTATGAATAATTTTTGGGTATAATATGTCACAGTTTACTTTATTTTGCTATCCTCACTTACATAAATGAACTATAGTGCCCTGCACCCACTATAAAATTATATCTGGTGTCTGAATAATTTTTACTTTGACTGTAGTTTAAAAGTATATTTTGTCAGGGGTTCACTACCAAATAGATACCCTCCAGACAGACATGGACTAAGAGCAGCAAAACCTCAGCAGAATGTGTGTGCGTGTGAGCAACGTGTTTATTTGTACTTGAGGTGGTTGTAAATAATCAGTCATGTCTGATCTGGGCTTCAGTAATTGGATTGCTGTCTCGTGGCTCTTTTAGATAAGATGTCATCTGCATCTGATTATCGTCTCTGGACCGCTATAACTCATAAACATCACTCAGTCTCCTTATATTTAGACTCACACTGTTTTTCAGTCATTTGATATAACTATCATCGTAATAATCCAGCACATCAGAGGCATCCGAGTGTTTTTGTACCAGTAATGCATTCTAATGTATTCTGGATCATTTGGCGCTGCGTGTACCAGTGAGGTCAGTGGCGTTCCACTAACAGCCAGCTGAATTACTGCCAGGGTCTCCAGGGCCAAAGGGTAAGAGGAACTGAGAGGAGAGACGGCTCCGACACCTAAAGAGGAGTGACTTTTAGTGCTGGTGTGATCCGAGACATGTTTTCTCACCACTGATGTGTTCGGGTAGCAGGCAATCTGTGTGTAAACACTCCTGATGTCTTGTGTATCTCTTATATGGACTTGCTGATTAATGCTGGGTTTATTTCCTCTATGAATATTGGCTCCTATGACATTCACAAGGATTTAAAAAGTCTGTGCGTGTGTCTGTGTGATTCATAGTTTGTGTGTTTATCGACAGGCTTCTGTAATTGCATGGGGGCGTTTGTGGATTAAGTCTGAGATGTTGTGTCAGGCTGTAATTGAGGAATCATAGTGTCTGTGTGTGTTTCATTTGTCTGTGAGCAGGGGCCAATCAGTATTTTTTAAAGCTGCATCTGGCTCTCGGACTTACTGATGGACTTGTGTCTCAGGCTTATGTGAAAAAGCCTTATGAAACTTAAAGGATTACGTCACTTTCAGAATAAAAAATTCCTGATAATTTACCCACCCCCATGTCATCCAAAATGCTCAGTTGCAAAGAAATGAAGATTTTTGAGGAAAACATTCCAGGGTTTTTCTCTATATAGTTGACGTCTGTGGTTACCAACAGTTTTAACTTCCAAATTGCAGTTTCTATGCAGCTTCTACACAATCCCAGCTGAAGAATAAGGGTATTATCAATAGGTCATTCTCTTAAAAAAAAAAAAATGTATATACTTTTTAGCCACAAATGCTCATCTTGCACTAGCTCTACGATGCGCATCTGCAACTTCACGCATTACATAATCAGGTTGGAAAAATCGTGCGGTTAGTTCTTCGCCGGTGTACTTCGGTTAAAAAGGTAGGGTAGGGTAGTTCTCCTCCAACTTCAAAATCGTCCAACATAAAGGGCATTTGACTTTCTTTGCACGTTCGCTTTGTAAACACTGGGTCGGTATTTCCACCTACATCACGCATGACCTTTCCAACGTGATTACGTAATGCGTGAGGTTGGGCTGGTGCAAGATGAGCATTTGTGGTTAAAAAGTATATAAATTTTCATTTTTTCAAGAAAATGACTGATTGTTTCGCTAGATAAGACCCTTATTCCTCGGCTGGGATTGTGTAAAGCCCTTTGAAGCTGCATTGAAACTGCAGTTTGGAAGTTTAAACCATTGGGAATCATTTAAGTCCACTACATGGAGAAAAATCCTGGAATGTTTTCCTCAAAAAACATACTTTCTTCGCAACCGAAGAAAGACATGAATATCTCGACTGACATGGGGGTGAGTAAATTATCAGGAAATGTTTATTCTGGAAGTTAACTAATCCTATAAGAAAGAGCCTTGTGAAAAAGTATTTTATTTGGATACTACATACAAAGTAAAATCTATGCTATGTATATATTGAAGTATTGATGAGTATAAATGAAGTATTCATACGCTTTTAGATCAGAAGGTCTTTAAGATCGTAGTCAAGGCAAAAAGTCAGGCATAAGTGAAAGAATGCAGGAGCCAGTGATACTTTGCGGAAGTACTACTTTTTTATTTTATTTTATTTTTAAGTATGTGTGTTTAAGTTTAAGTATCTGTGCAAACTACTGCGTACAAAAGCCTGCTGGATGTGATTTCACATCTCTGTTAACGATCCTGTTCTTGATTTAAAGAGTGTAGGGTTGTGAAGTCTTATCCTCTCTTTAAAGATGGGTCCTATAAACACTCCTTAAGAATGTGTTAAACCTGTGATTATGTTCCTGTGATTTTGACTTTCCACTTTTAGACTTTTCAGATCATACCTCTGAGAGAAAGTGTATCTCTGGCAGATAAAGACACACACATAGACACACACACACCTCCACCCACAGTTCTGTGCTTGACATTGCATGTGCTTTTTATGCTGTGTTGATCTGAACTCTCTTGAAATGACCATAATATGGTAGTGGCAGAAGCATTTATTTGTTCATTTTCAGTGATTTTTCAGGCCTCCATTCATCACGCACTGAATCAACTAAGCACTTCTTTAATCGTTTATCAGTCCTGTCCTCCAGTGGATTTCTCCTTCTGCTGGGTTTTAAATATAGACTCTCCTCTTTTAGTATCTTTCAGATCTGTATTTCCTCTGGAACTCATTTCTACCCTTCCATCTCTCTCTCTCCCCCCGTCTTTCTCTCATTTCTAATGGAATATGATCTAGTTGTTAACTATTAAAACAAATCATTTCAATGTAATTGTCTTATTGTTAAATTTTTAAAGCAGTTCCATTGTGACTGTTCAAGCTTGACTGCAGTATTTGTGTTAAAGGTGTTATCTATAGTTATGCAGGACGTATTTAGCTGCTTTACAAATCGATCTGGCATAGCAGCCTAAAGACATCCTGCAAGAGTGCCGGCTGTGTGCTGCTCATTTTGCAAAAATGCTGGCTGTGATGAAATAATTTATGGTTCTGCTTATATATGAGGGCACATTTGAGCTTGAGCCCATGACTGTAGTAGAAGACTTTTTTGTTATTCTTTGCCTAGTTGTATATACGTCAGGGAAGGAAGCTAGAGAGCTTCCAGCAGGGGGTTCGTGACTCATAGGGTTAGGTTTGATTTAAACCAAAACAAAAGCATTAATAAGGCCCTATTCAAATGTTATGTTCGCCATAGCTTGAAATGTATGTGTGTTGGTCTTTGAGTTTGGCAAATTGGCTTATTTGCATGAAAACATCTAATGATGGAATTTAAAGATGCATGAAACGATTGCGGTCAGGAGATCATTTAATAATTGCGACAGGCCTGTCTCTGGTGTGCCTCTGCCCTTCATTCTCTTCATCTGGTACACTTATTTCTGTTGCCAATTATTAGACTGAGTCACTGTTGCTGTTAGTCTTCAGCACAGCAACACAGGCCTGGTAAGTGCTGGTCTGAAACGGCTGCGTAGGGGCGAGGTGAAAAAGTCTCCTTTTTCAGCATGGAATTAAAACCATTGTTTGATTTGGGTCTAAAAATGGCTCATAAAGAACAGGCGCAAACACTTTCACGTGTCAGAAGTTTTCATTTATAATTGTCCCCACAAGTCTAGTAATACCAGTGAATTTTGAACTTGTGGGAATTATTTTAGATCCCCATGAGGAAACAAGCTTATAAATCATATACTGTAGAATGAAGTATTTTGAGAATCTAAAAATGCCTGTAGTTTTAGGGGTAGGGTTATAGGGTAAGAGGAAAAATACAGTTTGTACAGCAGAAAAGCCATTGTGCCTATGGAATGTCCCCCGTAATGAGAGAAATACCAGTGTGCATGTGTGTGTTAGTATGTATCTGGCATGTGCTCTGGTATCCATGTTGTTTTGTAGTTGTCAGTGTGGATAAATTGAATTGAGCCTCATTGGTTCCACATGTGTTCACACACACATTACTGAAGGTGACATTGCGCTGCAGCAGTAATGTAATGGTGTGTTGCACAGTGGCAGGCGATTCTTCTGGTGTGTCTGTGTGTGAGTGTGATTGTTACAACACATCAGTGACCTTGCCCTGCTTTAAACATTCAGAGCATTGCAGCGGACACAGAGCACTGCTGAGACTGAACGGAGTGTTTCCTGGACAGTGTGTGTGTGTGTGTGTTTCTAAATGCAGAAGAACGTCTCATATTTACTTTTTTGGAATAGCTATAAATTTCCATTTGAGCATTAAAAAATAGACATCAAAGATAAGGACATTGGGCCAAGAAAGCAAAAGCAATGGTGTCTGAGAATTTTTTAGTAACACCTGACAATAAGGTGTCATTAGTTAATGTATTAACTAACATGAACAAACAATGGAACAATACATTTATTATCTTTGTTAAAGTTAGTTAATAAAAATACAGTTCATTGTTAGTTCACAGTATTAGCAATGCATTTGTAGAGGTTGAAATTAATATTAACAAACATTAATAAATGCTGTAGAAGTATTGTTCATTCTTAGTTAATTAAATGTTAACTAAAGTCACGGAAGTTAAGGAACCTAACTGTAAATGTTACCGGTTTATCTACAAAAAAAAAAATTGGATATGAGTATTAAAAGGTAAGATCAGATGTTTTATCAGGCTATTATTTTTATATTTAGATACCCATGTATGGCGGAAGGCCATGTGACTACGAAACAATACTCTATGGTGGTTTAGGGGTTTCCTCTTGAAGTCTTGAGGGCTATTTTTATATTTCACTTAAAATAAATAACAATACTTACAAGCAATGTTCATAATAATCAAAATGCTCTCATCATAAGCAGAAAACATGAACTAGTAATTTCAAAGTTTTAGTTATCTTTCCTTAAGATCTAATACTTTATAATAGTTATAATAAATATTAAAAATGATAATTTTTAATGAAATGTTCATAACATGCTGATGAGTAATACAATCTAAAAAAAAAAATCTATTAATTACTAAATTTAAAGCACTACTTACTTTAAACTGAAGAAACAGTATAATGGTGTTACCAATGTCATTATGCCTTGCGGTCCAGTTGGAATCAAGGCAGGGCCTGAAACCAGACTGTGGTTCCCTATTTGAGGACCCCTGTTTTATGCACTGTTAGAATAATGATTGAATAGAGTCTGATGAAACAAAAAAAACAGAATTTACTGGAAATAGAATTGTCTGGTTGGACAGAATTTTCTGATGCGGTGAAAATGACGCCATAACTGAGGGTTAGTCATAATTTGTGTAAAAACTGCAAATATTTTCACACTATGAACATTAAAATAGTTTAGGATTATATTAAGAATTTTAAAATACATATGTGACCCATTCTTTAAGTAGCATGGGTATATTTGTAGCAATAGCCAAAAATAGATTGTATGGGTCAAAATTATCGATTTTTCTTTCATGCCAAAAATCATTAGGATATTAAGTAAAGATCATGTTCCATGAAGATATTATGTAAATTTCCTTCTGTAAATATATCAAAACTTGTTTTTTGATTAGTAATATGCATTGCTAAGAACTTCATTTGGACAACTTTAAAGGCAGTTTTCTTAATATTTAGATTTTTCTTTGCACCCTCAGATTCCGTATTTTCAAATATTTTCAGCCAAATATTGTCCTATCCTAACAAACCATACATCAATGGAAAGCTTATTTATTCAACTTTCAGATGATGTATAAATCTCAGTTTCAAAAAATTGACCATTATGACTGGTTTTGTGGTTTTGGCTTATAATGTTTCAAAATTGACAGTCTGTTACAAGATTAAACTGACACATTTTAAATAATTCATTCATTTAAAAAGTAGCAAAATAAATGAAACTAGGTTTCCGAGTGCTAATCTAATGTGACCTTTATGCTACAAAATACAAGAAAAGAAAAGGCTGAGGTTTGTTCAGCTTTACTAAACATCAACTTAGGGCATAAAAGTGCAGAAAGTGAAGAAACAGCTAACACTTTATTTTACAGTGTCCTTGTTACATGTACTTACTGTAGTATTAACTAACAACCCTAAACCAAACCCTAACTGTAACCCTAACCCTATAGCAAGTACGTGTTGTTAATTAATGTTACTAAGTCAGTACTTGAATGTATAATTACACTGTAACAAGGACACCCTAAAATAAAGTGTAACCGAAATATATTATTCTTATCACTAAACTCAGGATAGCCATTGCAAGAGGTGTGTGTGTGTGGAAGCAAGGACAGAAGGTGTGTTCAGCGGTCTATTCCAGTCAAGACAGCAGTGTACTGCAGACTACCGTATCCCTCCCTCCCTCCCCCCTCCCCATCGCGCTGTCCTACTCTACACTGCATTAAGCTGTGCACGAGGAGAGGAATGCCAATATGCTGCGCTATCGGAGTGTGTGCGTACGTGTTGTGAAGGTGAGGCAGGATAGCGAGGATGTGAAATCAAGGCCGTTAAGGTCTATAATTGCGCTGGCTCTAGAGAGAAGGGTTTGCTCCTTTGCAGCATGACGGCGAGTGCGCGTGCATGCGCACGCTTGTGTGATGCCGGATGAGAAGACTCAGCAGTGTGGCCGCTTCCCCCTGCACTCAGCCAGCTGATATAGTAGTCCGGCATACTTCCTGTGCAGCGGTTGGTTGCGTAAGTGTATGCGAGCGCGTGAGGAGCGGAGCGGAGCGGAGAGGAGGGAAAGAGGAGCGGCAGGCCTGTAGCGTGGTGGAATGAAGAGTGGAGCATGCTGGGAGCCGGGAACGGTGCGCTCCTTCTGCAGCTCGGGCTGCCTGAGCCGCTTCAGCCACGGTCAGTGCGCTCCCGCCGGAGGAGGAGGAGGAAGAGATGACACTTCCTCGTCTTTATCGCTTGCCCCTGCTCCTCTCGCTCTCGTACGGGCCCCGACTCGCTCCTCTTCGTTCTGTCATCTCCTGAACCTCACCTGCCTCAGAGGTAGGATATGACCGATAAAACTTGAACTGTGTTGTGCTTTAATCAGTGTCTGTGATTTTTGATCTCCTGGTCTTCTTGCTAGGAAGTGCGGGGTCAGCACTTCCTCTCCCAGCCACATTTTCATGTTCAGAGCTTGACTGATGTCTCCAAGCACATTGTAACGCCCATGATGTTCTTGACTTCGTGTGGAGCTTGACTTTCTCGCTTTCTCTGAATCGCTCTCCGAATTGTATTTATGCGTAGATTTGAATGTTGCTGTCAGTATTGTGACTTGCGAATAAGCTCTTCTGCAGTACAGGACAGCTGTTCAGTCATGACGTCAATTTGTAGGCCTACCAGGCTTATTGTCTTTGGGAATTTCCTTTAGGAATAAAATAAGGTTTGTAGTTAACACTGATAGAAGAGACTTCCATCTTATGTCATTCCAAAAAACGTGCTTAAACGTTTTTGAATGTCTTGTTCTCACCAAAGCTACATTTATTTAAAAATACAGTAAAACAATATTATTACAGTTTAAAATATTTAGTTCTATTTTGATGTATTTTAAAATGTAATGTATTCCTGTAATGGCAAAGCTGAATTTTCAGTAGCCATTACTCTCTATGTTCTCTCTATGTGATCCTTCAGAAATCATTCTAATATGCTGATTTGGTGCTCAAGAAACATTTCTTATTCATCATTGTTGGAAACAGTTTTGCTGCTCAATATTTTTTCCCCAAGATTATTTGACAAACAGAAGGTTCAAAAGAACAGCATTTATTTGAAATCTAAATCTTTTGTAACATTAGACTGTAACTTTTGAACAGTTGCTCTGTAGAAGTATTAACTTTTAAACATTAGTGTATAGCCTACAACTCCCAAAGATGTGAGAGCTTGTGCTTCTTCATTCTGTTTAATACTGTTACATGCTTAATGCTGCAGTGTGTTGATGTTTACAGAGCACATACTGAGGAATCAATAACTGCAATTGTTATATTTTTGTCTGGCCTTCTCAAATATCCACTGACCCTCAGTGCTTGTGTATGAAAGTGTCTATGCACAGTATTGTGCCTGTTTTTTTACCTGTGTGTGATCTGCTTCAAATTATTGTTGCAGTGTATAAATAGTATACTGCACAAGGTGTACTTAGTATGTGATAGGTTATAGATTAGCATGACATGGTCTTATGTTACAGGCATGAAGTGTCATGACCCTTTAGTTGCAGCAGGGTGATCAGTGAAAGTCAGTCGTTGTCTAGGATGATTCCTGAGCTCCTCAAGCAGCAGCTGTGTGACCTTCAACAGTGCTGGACTGAGATTCCCATAGAGTTTGAGTTTAAGGAAATTGATATGCCAGAGATTAAGACCGAAATTGACATGATCCTACTGCTGGAGACAGATGAAACCACTGGGAAATAACAAAGTCAAGTGTTCACATTTGTGACCATGGAGCACAAAACCAGTCATAAGGGTCAATTTTATGAAATTAATATTTATATATCATCTGAATTCTGAATAAATAAGTTTCCATTGGTATGGTTTGTTAGGATAGGACAATAAAAAAATCTAAATCGCATATTACTAAACAAAAATTAAGTTTTGATATATTTATGGTAGGAAATTTACAAAATATCTTCATGGAACATGATCTTTACTTGATATCCTAATGATTTTTGGAATAAAAGAGAAAAAATCAACCATTTTGACCCATATAATTTATTGTTGGCTATTGCTACAAATATACCCGTGCTACTTAAGACTGATTTTGTGGTGCAGGGTCACATATAGGTCAGTCTGGTTATTGAAGCACAGGGAACTACCTACAATGACTTAAAAGTATATGAAAATGTTTTAAAATTGAAAAATGGAGCGCTTCATCTTTAAAGAAATAGTTCACACAAAATTAAAATTCTGGTGTTTTGAGAAATGAAAGTCAATGTTTTTTGGTTACCAGTGTTTTTCAAAATATCTTGTTTTGTCTTCCGCAGAAGATAATCATACAGAATGAAGACAGAATTTGTATTATTGAACTTTAGTGAACTTTCACTGTAAATGGACAATTCAGCAGTTTTTTCCAGTGAGGAATTTTGACATGTATGAATTTTTGACGAAAGAAGTGTCTGGGCCATATTTCCTGATTTTAGTGGTCAAACTATGCTTTTTAAAATAGTATTTTACTTTTCTCTCTTTATTTCTCAGGTCATTTATGGTCTTGCATCATTAACTGTGCTCTACATTTTGTGTGTGAGAGAGAGACTTGTGGGTCAGAGTGACATTGAAATAAAGAATATATCTCCTCCATGCATACAATGGTCTAGAGTATCATGAGACTGTGCAAACATGCACATTCACTGTCTTAAGACATTATTGCATGATGATTTTCATGTGTTCTGATACCTCTGTTCCAACAGGATTGACCCACAAGCTTTCTGTCCATCTGTGACTGTTGCACTGATGTGTACAAAACAAGCATGCAGACTGTAATCTGTGACTGTACATACGGCTCTGTAAATGTGTGATCTGTTTCTCACTGAGTTGTCAGAGTGATAATCTTTGCTCTATTTTGAACTGAAAATGAAACCCTTGTCTCCTGTATGTCCTCCACACAAAAATCAATAATGCAGTTATACAGCAGCCTGTTTATTTAGTCAATAACCTTCACATGTTTTTAGAAAACACCACTTGTCAGCTTTTACTTTAAGCTAGAAATACATACTTGTTTTTTCTGTCTGTTGTAAGTTGGATGGGAGGGTGAAAGATGTTAATAATGGTGAAGTGCAGTATGTTGAGACAAATTTACAGTATGACAAGTCAGTTAATGCAGTATAGTTTGTGTTTATCTGCATAAATGCATTGATGCATCTCAGGAAAATAATTAAACGTATAGTGATCATTCTGTATAACACAGCAACCACTAGCTAGTAGCCTAATTAAAAGACAGTTTTAAGTATAGAAAACATTCAAAAGTTGCTTTAAGAGAGAGTAATTTCAGCTACGTTGTAACGAAAATATCACAAATCATTAAAGTGTTATATTTGGTTGCTATTCTGCAGTTTAAATAACAACCATGTTTTTTCACTTCATTAGACATTTCTAGTTAATGTTCATGACTTCTTTGCATCTAGTCATTCAGGTTTTGGATTGAGTTTGAAATGTAACATGATGGCAGGGTTGATGATCATTTCAGCATGTGATTTAGTTTAGTCAGTTTGCCCAAATCATTTTATTCTTCAAGTAAGTTTCAAACAGTATCAGAATTCCATTAGAATCATGATGTAATATTATTGTTACTGTTGTGTTGTTAAATCCTGCAAGTTCATTGCAGTTCTAATAGTGGGGGTGTTAGTGACCGTTAACACCTTAATACTCAGCTTAGACATCTTACAGTCAAAAGTAGTGATTTACAAAGAGAATCCCAGTGATTTAGTTAATTGTTGTCTCGTCATTATACGCCTGCTCATTCTTATTAGGAAACTACTGTTTCCAGCAGTAAGTAATGCTGATTCCCAGCAGTGGTGCCAGTCCTTATATAAAGTATTACATCAATTAATCCATGAGTCAATACCAAGCTTTGTAATCAGTACATCACCTCTATTCTCATTCATTCTGAGTGACATATTAAGAAGCTCTGAAAGATTTCCATTCTGCTCTAAATTGAGCATCTCCAGTATCTCCAGTATATATATTATTTCAAAACTAGTTTATTTAACCTTCCCTCAGTGGGACACCTAAGTTTACTTCACTATATTACAAATAAATCCTAATCTAATCATGACAAAATATATATCGCTGGAAAGGTCTAAGACTTCTTAATAGATATTTTACCACCTCAAAAATCTGCATCATAACTGCATCGTTCTGACCTTTGTCACAAAAAGTCTTTTCCGTTGCCTTTTTCCCTATCACATTTTAGAAATCATCAGAAATTATAAATCATTTGAAAGCTAAAAACCTCAAAATTCATCCTTTGAAAGCCATTTTAAAAATCAGACATTGCATTACCATGGAAATGGGACTTTAAAATCATATAACAAAATTTATTTGTTCATGAATTATAACCATTTAATTTTGAATAGTGCGCTTTTATGTCTATGTTCAAAAATGGGGGTGACAGTTAAAGGGTTAAGCAACTGATCTGTAAATATATAGTGACTAAAAGTAGAAATGGCAGTGATTATTCAGAGCCCTTAATCAGGTTTACTGATTTGTCAATCATGATATGGCTGAGACTGTCTGCTGTCACTCTCTCATTATCCTTGATGGATCTGATGCTGCTTGAGGGATTTCGAGTCTGGCTAGCAGAACTGCAGCAAGGAAGAAAACACGCCAGCACCTGTTTCTATCAGTGCATTTAATAGTGCATTTATGATTTTAGCAGACAGTGATAAAATTATGTAGCACTGAAATGAGCAGAATGCAGTGTTCAATATTTCCACTAACTCGAGTATCAAACAAACTTACCTTAGAACTACAGTGTGCCCCCCTGAAAAATACGAGTGAACCTAATCATCCGTATAGGCTTGGAAAGATTGGCATGTCACCACTGACTCTGACAAACTCTCCAGATGCATGATTGAGAGTATTCCCAACAACTGCATCATTTGCGTGGTACAGAAACCGTTCTGTATTTCAGTGCCAGGAACTGCAGAGGGTGGTGAATACAGCACAGTCCATCACTGGCTGTGAGCTCCCAGCATCCGTGACATATATTCAGATAAATGACTTAAGAACGGCATATCATTCTTAAAGACCCCAGGTATCCCAATCATTGCTTGTTTTCTCCTTTACAGTCTAAGAAACAGAAGTGCCCAGGCAAAGATCAAATGGCTGTGACACGGCTTCTACCTGCACTGCTATAATTTAATTACAGCAACCAACTTTCCAAAAACACCATTTTGAATGTTTTCATATGTGACCCTGGACCACAAAACCAGTCATAAGGGTACATTTTTTGAAACTGAGATCATCTGAAAGCTGAACAAATACGCTTTCCATTAATGTATGGTTTGGTAGGAAAAAAAAATCTAAATATTGAGAAAATCACCTATAAATTGTCCAAATGAAGTTCTTAGCAATCATATTATTAATCAAAAATTAAGTTTTGATATATTTATGGTAGGCAGTTTACAAAATATCTTCATGGCACATGACCTTTGCTTAATATTGTAATGATTTTTGGCATAAAAGAAAAATTGATCATTTTGACCCATACAATGTATTGCTGGCTATTGCTACAAATATACCCATGCTACTTATAGCTGGTTTTGTGGTCGAGGGTCACATATGGATATTGTTTCTATTCTGTCCAACAGTATTTATTCACATTATACTGTAAGTTAGCACAGTTGATTTTTGTCTTTTTTTGTTATCTGCTTTATATGTTATTCATTTTGAATACAATTTTTGTACTTCTTATTGGCTTGTACTTTTATTATACCTAGTTTTTTTTTAAACATTGCACCTATGCTTGTGTATTGCCTTAGTGTTTGTTTACTACTGTATAATAACTTTTTAATTTAACTTTTTTTTTGCTCATTTTCAGTAGGTAGGCATAGTCTGTAGATTTATTTATGAAGTTATTTCATTTGTTGTGGAGGTGATGTATGTTTGATAGACTCACGAGTGGCTGGAGAAGATTGAACACTGCCTTCTGCTCATTGCAGTGCTACATAATCTGTATCTGCATCATCATGTTTCATCTGCAGCATGTCCACCTGATCTGGCTGTTCAGGTGTTGATGTTCTTCTGCCTTCTGCAGCTTTTGTCACTCAAATAGACGAAAGCTGGTGAGATTGCATTTATAGATCCTGTATAAATAACTGTAAATAAATGCTAAATCATAAAAGTTAATGCAAACTTGCTTTCCAAAAGTGTTTGGCGATTAGGAAGTTTCCTTTGACATGCGCAAGGCAAAGTAACTGACTTAGTATAGAATTTTTTTCATACTGGTGAGACATTCTAGCATTTTCTATCCACCTTGTTATTCTTCAATGCTGAAGTAAGCATACGGGCGAAGCTTCCGGTTCATTAGCCGCTGATGGGTAATAACGAGAAGAATAACAACGAGCAGTAAACAGTAAAACTGTTTGCACTACAAACCATTGTGTTCGTAATTAAGATGATACATTAAAATAATATGGTACGACATACCAATTTACAATATCAAGCAGCAAAAATAGCTGTTTTGTACAGCTAAAAATAGCTGGATGCGGATGAGACTCGAAGCCTGACCCATAAATTTTACAAATGGCTATACTAAGGCGGATAGTGAAAATATATACTTCTATATATTATATAGAAGTATTACTTACTGTGAAGTCTTGACTATCTTGTGCAATAAAGACAAAAATGCTGACAAACAAACAAAAATGAATTGCAAGGCGAGCTTTGCTTGGAGACTCTGTCCTCTTTTTAAGCATCTTCTGTTTGCAATCTCACAGTGAAAGCTGACAGAGTAGAGTTTATCCCACCTTCTTGCTGTACATGACTTCTTAGAAATCCTTTTTAATCTTTTGAGTAAAACTTGAAAACCCTTTTAAATCTTATGTGAATGTCAACTATTGCTGTCTGTGGCATTACTACAGTAAATCTGGAGGCATGTAACCAGCTTATACATTTATTAATTCACAAGTAATTCCTTTGTCAGATTTATTACCCAATTATCGCAGCCTGGTAGGTTGCGCTCCTTGACATATTCACTGTACATCATACTCAGTTTAAATGTTCCTATTTCAGGCGTACAGCTGAACTCAGTGAAAATACAATGGTCAAAAGGTTGATTGTACTCAGAGAAAATATGTGGTGTGTGGTGTTTAGAGATCCAGGATGCTACTAAAGTACCATTTTGTGTTATTCCATAATCTGATGTTAAGCCGATTTTAGATTGTAAATAAGACAGATGGTGCCAGAAGGATTTGTATGGGTTTGCATTTACTATTTACTACTACTTTTTCTGTAATGTCACTCTCTGTAAATAGATATTTGTGTGTGCAGTTTGATGACTGTGACACATATCTAGAAACAGACTTCTATGCTGACTGGTGCCTTGCAGCAGGTTAAGGCCTGTAAATGTTATAAAATGACAAGCCACTTTGTCCTTCTGTCGAATGGCTCCCAGACTGAGAAGCTGCTGTGGAAATGAGCTGCAATCTCTAGCACACAGCAAATTTACTCTATGCCAGCTGCACATTACCCTCAGACCTTCATCAGCAGCTCTTCTAAAGCTAAAGAGTGACAGGGTGAATACTTCTCTTAATGTAAAGCTGTTTCTAAAATGTTTTTTTTTTCTGGCTAAATGTGTGTGCTCAGGATCAAACCCCACAGAGGAAGGGAATATATACTCATAACTATAACTATATGACTCATTGCATTGCATTGTGGGACACTGCACATTTTGCCAAATGTCAAATGGCGATCAAATTTGCATACTGTGCACAATATAGACCTATACTGCACAAAAAGCACTTGGTATGGTAATATGCTGTTAGGAACATACCCACAGATTTGTCTGTCAGCAGTCACACAGCTCACAAATATGTGTTGTGTGTGCAGAATCAGCCAGTGTATGTCTGTGTGTTAATGGCTAATGGAAAGAGAGAAAAGAAGAAGCTCTGGAAATGGACGTTTTCATCGACCGTTGTCCCCATGCTGGCGTTTAGACCCTCAAAATGTCATTCTGCTGCTGTTTAGATTCATTTAGTCAATAAGTGTCTCAAGGCCAGTGGCTGATCTGGCATCCACAAGCACAACAATGAACAGAGAAGCAGGAGATACCTTTTTAATGCATAATAATTACTGTTTTAATCTGTTATTAGGTCATAGAGGACTCTCATTTAGTTAGTGTGTCACTAAACTTCTTTCAACAGGAAGTGCCCTGAGGTAACCCCTCTTCCTCCACACTCTATGTTTTCTATCTGTGTATGTTATTGTTGAGTCATGAGAAGGTTAATGTGTTCAGTCTCTGAACAGTTTGCTGACGGCTGCTCTGCTCTCTGCTGAGGAGGAACAAACACAGTCAAATCAATCTCACCCTTGCCCCGCTCCGCTGCTCTGAACGAGGTTGCCATGTCCTCTTTTCTCACATGCGTTATGCCACATCTTTTTCTCTAAACATTCTTTCTTTTGTCGAAGATGAGTGGCAGTGTTCTTTTCTTGTGAAAATGTGTTTTCTAAATTCATTGTATTATTAGTGTGGTATAATGAACGTGACTGTGAGTAGCTGTCTTATTGTGTCCATATCGCATGATCCTGTCATGGCCTCAGCTTGGCATCAGGATCTCAACTTTGCGCTGATGTGTTTTCTCCTTTTGCTCTAGATTTATGCCACTTCTATCATTGGAAGGGAGCCAGAGCGTGTCCACACATGCCAATGGACTTTAATGATGGCAGCTGTGGAACAATGCAAAGTGAACACATTTGGGCATCCAAATGATTTATCATTTATTTTTAGCACGTCCTATCCACTAGCAAATGTTTAAGGCGTAGACATTACAAGTGATGCTGGTGACTAGTGAAGGCACACTAAGGTTTTTTAAACTGACAGCTATTGAAATGAAAGCAGCATCGTATAAAAAGGGGAATGGCTTGGAAGAAAGAGATGGAGGGTTTTGCAATACCCAAATCTATTTCCAGATCTCAATTCAATTCAATCAGTTTTTGGGAACTTGCATGCCAAAAAAAGCTTGTGTGCATCTTCCAGTATAGAGAATAATGTAATTTTGTAGGCCAACAAAGTTAGCTTTACACTGGTTCCCTTGGCAAATGCCAATAGGATTTTTCGATTGGCTTTATTAATTATTGCAGAAAAAATCTCTGTGACCATCAAATGTTCATTCTTACATGCTGTTTACCCTGGTATTAAGACTTGTATGCCTTAATATAACATAAATGATGTCTCTTATTAAAATATGTAGTAGTAGTAGAAAACCTATGAAAGATTTACATTATTTCAAAAATCCACATCATTTTATACATATTTTCGACTGTGGGGGCACCATTATTTCGATTACGTTACATGGTTTCACTCGGTGGCACTCCCTGTTGCTATTTTTACTGCAACACAACTTGGAAAATAAAATACTGATCCGATGACCACAGCTACTGAAGGAGCTTACAGGTGGAATGGATTTAAGTGTAGGCTTAAACCAAATGCTGTACCATTGATTTCCCCACAAGGAGTCTAATCATCCCTGGATATCAAGTGAAATCCATGCTGCTTCAAACTGCTTCAGTGGCTTTCATGACAAGCGTCTGCATATTTACATCCTGCCAGGGTGGCATCTAGCATTTCTTGTCTCTGCCATTTGTAAGCTCTTTCAGTAGCTGTGGTCTGTTTAAAGTCTCAATGGGACCAGGGCTAAAGTGGAAAGAACAAAGACACAGGTCTTTAGAATGTTCTTTTCATCCACAGGCATTTTCCTATTCTTTTCATCTCTTCTTCTCGCTAAGAAAAGCAGTGAAGACTTACAAAAAAAGTACAACCAAAGGCTTAAAAAAAGTGGCATCATTTCAGCATTTTATTTTCTGACTTGTGCATTTGAGTTGTGTTGTGGTAAAAATAGCAACAGGTGTCTTTCATGGGTTTTCTACTGCATATTTCAGTAAGAGACATCATTTACGTTATATTATGCCACACAAGTCTTCGTACCCGGGGCTCTCTTTAAGATAATCTTCACAAATGGACACAACCTTTATGCATTTTAAAGCCCAAATACAATCGGCACACTAAAGTTAGGCTGTTAATGAACTTAATCACAGCATGGCCAAAGTGTCACCAACACTAAGCATCTGACAAATCATTAATCTTTATTTAAAATCTACAGCTGGGAAAGTTTAAGTTAGAACAGAACAGTTTGCAAAAATGTGAGCATAAACACAATGAAGCTGTTAAAGTGGACTACTGAGTAAACGAGTTTACCTGTGCAGCACAATGCTATTTACTGTCCCTGACAAACTCTGTAGTCCCAATTATACAGTCAACAGATGAGTCATGCCACTTGAGACCATGTGGCATTTGGATATCTGAGACTTTCAGGTTTCTTCACAGATAATATTTTGTGGGTAGTTACTATCCCTTAAGCTGTTTACCATCTAGAGAGTGCATGTCTAAGTTGAATTGGTTGTTTGTGCTCTGTTTGCATAAGTGGCTATGGTAATATCGACTGGGGTGCCTGCCATTGGGGCCTGAGCCACCTGTAGAATCAGCATTAATTAATGAGGGAAATTAGGAGGAGCTGTGGTCTCTGACTTGTTAATGTGAACAGCTGGAAAACACATTGTGGGGACATTGTGTTCTTGGGATGTATTTTTCCGCTTTAAAGGAATAGTTTAACCAACAATGAAATTTACTCTCATAACCTCTGTTCTGTCTCTCTCTGTGTAGATGATTCTGCGGACGAGGAGCCCACCTCTCAGTCAGACCACAGTGAGATCCAGGGCACTCTCAAGACTCTGGCCAGTAAGTTGGATGACTTGAGTACATGCAATGACCTGATAGCCAAGCACGGCGCGGCGCTGCAGCGGTCTCTGAGTGAGCTCGAGACCTTACGTGTACCTCTGGAGGGAGGAGAGAAAATCAAGGCTGTCAACGAGAGAGCCACCCTCTTTCGCATCACCTCCAATGCTATGATCAATGTAAGTAGAAATCCAAAGTTCTGTCATGAAACTCTAGATGGTGCAGTCCGATAGGTTCAAATGCCATTTTTATGCTGGTGTGTTTTCGTTTTAAAACAGTTTTAAAATGAAAACGATCCTCGTCTATCCTTACGTTTTCACTGTTTCAGAAACAATCTCTGTCCACACTACACAACTGAAAACGCATGTCACATCACCATTCATAATGAGCATGATGTTATCGTTTACACGGTCGTCAAGGATATGCAGAGCGAATGTGGGCAGCCATGCCATCGTTTTCAAAAGTCTCCGTTTTGGTCCAGAGTTTTCAAACTAAAACAATGTCTGCAGAGTTTCCGTTTTTAAGGGACGAAAACGCCAGAGTAGTGTAAACGACAGGCGTAACCATAGGAAAGTTATGTGTTTTAAAATGAAAATGCACTAGTGTAAACATAGCCTCAGTCTGATATAATGACATCTTATTCACATAGCCCAGCTGATTGGTTCTTTTCGTATCAGCAGCCAATGAGCTTGCTGTACAGCATTCAAATACTCAGCTAGTGCTTGCTATAGCAGTTGCATAACACTTCAGAAACCCTCCACCTTCCCCAGCTCCACCTGTATAGACCTAACTTTTCAAAAGTTTGGGGTCAGAACTTTTTTTAAAGAAACTTTTATAGAAAAATACTTCTGTTTAGTTGGGACACATTAAATTGATCAAAAGTGAGAGTAAAGATGTACATTGTTACAAAATATTTTTATTTCAAACAAACGCTGTTTTTTAACTCGATAACTCTGAAAAAAAAAAACAATAATTTAACAACAATATTAACAACAAATATTTCTTAAACACCAAATCAGCATATTACACTGCAGGAATAAATTTATTTTTAAAATCTATTCATATAGAAAACTAATTTATGTAGAAATCTAATATTTAATGTTTTTAAAAATGTTGTATTTAAGTAGCAGATGAGAAGCACTAAAATTATTGAATATATTTTGAGACAAAGGTCTACTTAATGATTTTCAGTTTTGTTTAAGATAATTAAAGCAACGTTTTTTAAATAGTGAAAGAATATGTAAAAGTATGGTATTTGGGGTAAAGAGCGCCCTGCTGTTGGGGCTAAAAGACAGTAATTAATAGATGGCTGACTTTTCCATTTGTTGACATGAAATGGTTAGATTCAGATGGTAAATATCATATATTATGGTGGGTGTCCTTCTTAGAGCTAATCACTATGTTTAGAATGAAACCATCATATTTAAATACATAATATCAATCATATCATTAATTAAAATGTAATTTGTTATTACAGCTATAAATCTATATTAAATTATTATTGAATCTCCATCAGTGCTTTCAGAATCTCTACTTTTTAAAATAATTTTGTTTCTGAATTTTAAATATATATTTTTATATTAACATTTTAATGACAGTATATTTTTTGAACAAAAATGAATTATGTTATTTATTAAAATAATTAGAAAATAGTACAAACTTCTCTAAAGTGATTGTTTTGAACAAGTATTAACTTAGACATTATTAAAAAAAAGGCCTTTTGGCCTATGCATCCCCCCCTTGCCACCTCATACATTTATAAGATTTTTACAGAAAATAAACCACTTTGTATGATTTATTTTCACACAAAATCTGTTGCTCTATAAATGTTAAATACAAACGTATATTTTTTTCTGCAGTTATACATTTTGAGCGCAGTGAAAAGCATATTTTTTCTTAAGGTGTGCCTTTAGCCCCGTTGTACCCTACTAAATGTTTGAAATGTGTATACTGAGAATATAACTGATAGAATTGCATGGACTTTTAAATATAAAACCATTTTATTCTTGGCGCAGGAGAAATATGTCTTCTTTTTATGAAACAATTAACCTGAGCGCTGTCTGACTTTGTTCAAATTTAGGACTGGTTTTATTTATTGTCTTTAATCATCGGGACAGTTTTTTCCTTTGTCCTTAGTGCTGCGGTCAGTATGAATGAGTAATGTTCAGAAATAATAGGAGGAAAAATTGTAGTTCATTTATCACAATGGACGATGTGGAATTTAATCCAGTATTAGCTCTCTTACCCAACCATACTTCATCAACCAGACCCATTTCTGAAACAAGCTCCAGAACTGAATACAACAGCAGCTTTACTTTGAATCTTTTTGAGAGAAAATCTTAATGTCTTGTTTTCAAATTGTATGTTCAGTTTTACTCCGAAGACAAATGTTGTCGCAGATACCTGCATCAAAGATTGTTTTTCTTTTTTGTCCGTAATCAATGAAGGCAGAGCCTTCACTGATGTGATCGATACGGGTCTAGGAATAGCTCTCAGTTTTGTAGATGTCCTCTGTGTCTTTGATTTCCTAAACTCAATTTTTGGATAGATATCACTACTCACAGTCATGAAGATCAATATTAGAGGTGATTTCGTCTTGTGTGTTCCATTTCAACTTTGATAAACTGAATTCATCTATCTGTGCCAAGCTTAGATGAATGCAGTTTCGTGCTGTTTATTTTGATTTGTGTGGGTTTCGTGAAAAGATTTTGAACAAATATGCACCATAATTGTGATTGCTGGTACACAACCTGAATGCACACCCAGGTCCACATTACAGCTAACTTATTCTGGAAAAGCAGTGACAAAAATTGGCATTCCAACTAACCTGTATAATGAGCTAAAATAGTCACAATTTTACAGTAAAATGTGCCTTAATATTTAATGTTAAGTGAGGTTGGAAATTTCCATGCACATTTAGTTCATGTCCGTATTTTTAGGTGAGATAGGGTGATACGTTACTTTACAAATGCCATAGATAAAAAGTGGCTGCAGTTCTGATTAGTTTGGAAATGATTCTTGATACAGTGTTTTGTAAGAACCATTATAAGAATCCAATAGTTCACCAATGTGTTATTGGTGATAACATTTCCATCTGTTTCCTCACTTCTTGAGATGAGTTTGAATCATTAGCCTTGCAGACAGCAGTCAGGAGTCTTTGAGTGATGTGACTCCCCACCACATCTACATGTTATAACACATTCATTAGCGAGATCTCTGTTTGGTTAGCTGTGTGGACTCTTTGTCTTCTTTTTTTCATCTCTAAAATGATTAATAGCCAGCTGAACAGAAATACACACGCATAATGAAAAGTGCTGAACAGCACTGTGAGGTCTAGCACATTAAAGCACTTGGACAGGCTGAGCAGCATCAGTCCTAATGAGAGGAAGAGGAAAACCATTCTGATCTGTGTGTGGTCTGATGGATAATCACATGGTGTTATATTTAACAATATGCTTCTATATTTGAAACAAGGAGAGAGAAGAGGTGGACATTTCTTTTGTTGTCACCAGACTCTCTGTAGCTTTTGAATCATGTCTGTGAAATCATACACTACTCTTCAAACTTTTGAGGTATGTAAGTTTTTTTTGTTTTTGAAAGGGCTCTCATGCTCACCAAGGCTGGATTTATTTGATCAGAAATACAGTAAAATCATTTTGTGAAATATTATTGCAGTTTAAAATAACAGTTTTCTGTTTTTATGTCAAATTAAAGGAGAAATCCACTTCCAAAACAAAGATTCACATATAATGTACTCACCCCATTGTCATACAAGATGTTCATGTCTTTCTTTCTTCAGTCGTAAAGAAAAGAAAACATTTCAGCATTTTTCTTCACATAATCGACTGATATTATGCCCCGATTTTGAACTTCCAAAATGCGGCTTCAAACGATCCCAAATGCGGTTGTAAACGATCCCAGAGGAAGAAGGGTCTTATCTAGTGAAACGATGGGTTATTTTCATTAAAAAAATACAATTTAAACACTTTTTAATCTCAAATGCTCGTCTTGCCTTGCTCTTGTTGAACTCTGTGTATTATGGTTCAAGACAGTTAGGGTATGTCGAAAAACTCCAATCGTATTTTCTCCCTCAACTTCAAAAATGATTTCAAAATCATCCTACATCGCTGCAGAAGTACTGACCCAGTCTTTCCTAAGTGAACATGCAAAGAAGATCGAACACCCGCAACAAAAAAAGTAAAACAGCGATATAGGACAATTTTGAAGTTGAGGGAGAACATGAGATGAGAATTTTTTGACATACCCTAACTGTTATAAACTGGAAAAAAACAGTCCAGGCAGAGTAAGACAAGACGAGCGTTTGACATTAAAAAGTATATAAATTGTATTATTTTTATAAAAATAACTGATAGTTA
>JAHKKF010491804.1:0-12849 GCA_019740295.1 Labeo calbasu
AGCTGTTTGGATTCGTTCTGACGGCACCCATTCACTGCATTGGTGAGCAAGTGACGTAATGCTACATTTCTCCAAATCTGATGAAGAAACAAACTCATTTACATCTTGGATGGCCTGAGGGTGAGGATATTTTCTGCACATTTTCTTTTGTGGGTGAACTATTGCTTTAAACAAAGCATCCTGATTAAAAGTGATTTTCAAGCAAGTAATGCTAACAGGAGAAAGGATGAATCACCAGTTGGCTCCCCGAATGATGTATTCACAGATTAAAATTTGCATAGCTTTTATTGTAAGTTTAATGCATTTTTATGGCAATTATGTTGCATTTAGTTCGGATTTATATCACAATACTGGAGAGCGATATCACAGCTCTGATTAAAGTGCTCTCCACAGCAGAAACTGCCTTCATGGAGTCGGAAATGCAAATTCCGAACATTTATTTTCCATCAAGACTTTGATGTTAAGTTTGGCTGAGGATCAGATGAAGTCTGAAGTTACTGTACGCAGCAGTTCGCTCTGTCTGCCAGTCAACTGTGCTGCGAGTCGATCTGTTCTGCAGAAACGCAGTTTGGCGACATGACAAGACTCTCAACTAAATCATCTGTAAGATCTCTGTTTTCGCCAGAAAATTCACAATGGAAGACTGTTTGAACAAAAGCATGAAGTGTTCAGTGCTGTAAACAGTAGCACAACACAGACATACACAGATGTTATCTCTGTTCCTAACCGAATGAACGGCCCTGCTGTCTACTGCGTACATGAGCAGCATCCTAGATGCCTCATAAATGACTGATTTGACGGCAACATTGTGAAATATTATTACAATTTCACATAACGGGTTTCTATGTGAATATCTGTTCAAATGTAATTTATTGCTGTGATCAAAGCTGTATTTTCAGCATCATTACTCCAGTCTTCAGTGTCACATGATCCTTTAGAACCAGGATTATTTGATGAATAGAATGCCTCATGCAATAATGGAATTCATAGAGGGTTGTAACGACATGTGGGTGAATAATGAAGGACCGAATGTTCGGTTTTAGGTGAGCTATCCCTTTAAAATACTGTATTTTGGTGCACGGCTATTATCTCTTTTCCTCTTCACCTCTCACCTCTCATTGTGTCACCCGCTGTCCGCCGCAGTCATCAAGCTCCATTAGTTTGAGCACGTCTCATTAGAAACGCATTAGACAGGTGAGCATGACGACAGGTGAGGAGTTAATGACACGGGCACGGGGGAATCGGTTAATCTCACTAGCTACATGCAAAACATCCTAATAAAGCACAAGCCTCTTTTATCAAACACATTCATATTTCTGAACCAAAAAGGGCACTTTTTCCTCACGTTAAGCACTTAGTTTTTGACAGACCGATCTTTGATGCACAGATGTCTCTCTGTCTGTCTGTCTCTCTCTTGTAATTGTAGATCAGAGCATCGGAGAGACCATTAGAGCGGCACAAGTGCTCGATGGAGGCCGTTTACGAATGAAGTCTCCGCCCACCTGGGGCAGCGCGGCGAGCGGCGGATCTTGACATGAGTGAGGCCACTTAAACAGCCGCCGTTCAGCACAGAGTCAGGCTGAGTACACTGCGCTCAGAAATCAGCACAGCCAATCACATGCATTAAAATGACAAATCTAGTTATGCACACTTTGACACTCTGAGTTATGCAAAGTCTGTCCAAACACAGCCACAAATGAGTCAAATTACAATATCTAAACTGCATTTGAAAGACAAAGAGGTAATTACGGATTTGCAGTCCTATCCATAACAACGCTTCTTCTAATGAAAAAAGCTTTTTCTGAATCAAGAGAGAAATCTGCACAGATCAATCCCCGTTTACAGAGCAGTCCAAAACAGCTCTTAACAAATATGTGGGTGGATTTTGATGTGAGAGACAACAGGAGATGGACTTTTCACTGGAGGAAGTGTTATTATGGATTATGGGTTTGCATTTTAGCTGAGAATAGTTTAAAGTTATAAAACATCTTAACGATGGATTTGTTTCTTATAAACATGCAGCTTTTGTCTTCACAAGATGTTAACTGATGCACTGGGGTAGTGTGGATTACTTGTGGATTTTTGTGATTTTATCAGCTGTTAGGACTCTCATGCTGACGGCACCCGTTCACTGCAGAGAATCCACTGGTGAGCAAGTGATGGAATGACACATTTCTCCAAATCTGATAAAGAAACAAACTCATCTACATCTTGGATGGCCTGAGGGTAAGGACATTTTCAGCAAATTACTAAATATCTGATCCATCATGTGATTGGAAATGGTGTATTCTTGTGCATCAGATGCTCTGTTTGCCCACTTCTATCTAATAATTAACTTAGCTACACACCAGGAGTTTTGTGCTGCCCACCCCCGGCATTATGTTGCTTATTACTGGCATTACCGTAGCGGATGAATCAAACACACCCTGTAATCATTAGCGTTTGATCTCACTCGCTCTCGTCTCATGAGTTTGTGGATTCTGTCTTTGAGGAAGTGACATTCCTCATCAATCATTTTCTCCAGAGGAGCCGTGAGATGTGGCAGTCAGTGCTGCGCTGCTGTTTCTCCAGGTGATGAATAATCCCACGCGTGCGTCTCCCAGCCTTTGTGAAGGTGAGACTGTTTTTCACTCTCTAAAGACCAATGAAATCTGCTCGTTCTTACGCACACCTGTTCTAGGTCGACTAGAGCCTCCTATTTTTCTAAAAACAACAGATCACACGGTGTATCGGAGTGTTTCTTTAATGGGGACTTTTATGTCCCTGGGCTTGATTGAACAGATTTTAACTTTTTTTTTTTTTTTTGAAGGTCACATTAAAACTGTATTAGAAACTTTTTGCCATCCTTTATTTTGGCTGCTTTTTAAATGCCTTCTTTAGATTGAATTGTCTTACCCTTGTCCGGCACCCTTACGTTCAGTTTCAAAGTAGGAAAATTAATCAAAAATGATATTAAATAAAAACTTAAATAATTTAAAAAGAGGAAAAAATAGAAATATTTTTATATTTTTACTAATATCAATTTATATGCAGTGTTTGAATTATACTAAAGCTTTAGAGGGGTCCAATATTTGGAAGAAAGTAGATTTTATATAGTAGTTTAAATAGTAAATGTACTTAATTTTTTATTTTATTTTACAGTCCCATTTGACTGAATTTGCTTAGTAAATTTACACTGCAAATTTACACTTTTTTTTATGTTTTTTAGGGAAATATCTTCTGCTCACCAAGCCTGCATTTATTTGATCCAAAGTACAGCAAAAGCAGTAATATTGTGAAAAATATTTTTTACTATTTAAAATAACCATTGTCTGTTTGAATATAATTTAAAATGTAATTTATTCCTGTGATTTTAAAGCTAAATTTTACTCCAGCCACATCGTCCTTCAGAAATCATTTTAATATTCTGATTTGCTGCTCAAAAAAAACATTTATTATTATTATTATTATTATTATTATTATTATGTTTAACAGCTAAGTAGATTTTTTTCATGTTTCTTTGATGAACAGAAAGTATATATAATAATATATAATAATAATAATGTTTCTTGAACAGCAAATCAGCATATTAGAATAATTTCTGTAGTCAGCTTTGATCGCAGGAATAAATTACATTTTAAAATATATTCAAATAGAAAACAGTTATTTTAAATAGTAAAAATGTTACTGTTTTTGCTGTAGCTTGGATCAAATAAGTGCAGGCTTGGTGAGCTGAAGAGACTTCTTTAAAAAACACAAAAACAAAAAATCTCACTGCTCAAAAACCTTTGACTGGTAGTGTATCTGTAGTAAAATCTGCAAATTAAAATTACTACGGGTGCAGTGTTTGATTTACCAAAGCCCCAGAGGGGACAGATTTTTGGAAGAAACAAAGTTTTAAATAAATCTAATTTCATTTTTACTGTGATGGGGAAAAATCCCATTAGACTGAATTTACTTAGTATGTTTATCTGTCTGCTAAATTAAACATGCAGCTGTGAAACAACTTTCTCAATAGTGCCAGGACAGGATCAGCAGGCCAAAAAATAAAAATATATTATTCACAACGACTGACATTAAATGCATTACGAAGTAAGTAGGGGTCATGCCTGTACAAACCAGTTCATGGGCTCTTCTCTTAACATATAGTGTTTATGTGCGTGTACCTTCTGTCTGCTCCGTAGAGTAAAGTTCTTCCACAGTAACAATCTGAGTTGTGTCAGGAGACTCATTATCGCCCGTTGACACGTTGCTATGGAAATATGAACTCTTTACCCCTGCAGAGAAAGGAAAAAAAGGAAATTTATTATCGACACACAGCTAATTAACTAAACACAAAACCAATCTCGGTCTTTGGTGCATATAAACTACAGCTCCTACACAGGAGCCAATGTAGCAAAACTAGCATTGCAACATGATTTTTTGTTTTTTGGATCACAAGTGAAAGTGTATCGGCTGCAAGTCCAATCTTATTTTAGTTTGTCAAAGAGAATAATGTCTAACGACCACCAACAGCCATCCTGATGGGAAAACCATAATCACATCATGCCATTTGAGCGGGTGTGTGATCAATAAGTGGAGTTTCTCATTACACCGACCCACTCTGGTATCAGATTCACATCAACACAGTTGAATTCACACACGTCCAGAAGCCATGTGGTCCGCTTTCCATTAGCAGCCACAAATAAATGATGTGCAATGCAACATTTTTTGTTTTCTCAATGAGACTTGATAGAGATGGTCAACTCCATCCTCATGGACACATAAAATGTGTTTTATGGCTTTCAGTCATGTCTGTTAGCATTTGATAGATAGCGTTCTCCTAAATGTTGACTAAATAAACCTTCAGCGGATATAGTACACATTTAATATCTTCAGTCTTTCTCTTCTGAGAAACAGACCAAAAACAAACCGTTGACGTCAATAGAAATGTTATTTTCATTAACTACAATGATATGCAATTTCAGTCCAAACAAAGTGGACAAAAATGAATGAATGTGGCATGGCTGTCTAAAGGACTTTTTTAGTCACTAAAACTGTGGTGAAAACAAAACAATGTGTTTAAAGTGACTCAATTCCCAGAGGACTGCATTAACCTGTATATGCTGGTTTTGACATCCTTTCATGAATCTGCGCAGACGTACAGTTCTTTAGGAAACCCTCCGGGTTTTGTGTTCACGTGCTAACTCTCACCCTTCCCAAACAACAATCAGTTACACATTCACACTCCACTGTCTCCACATCTTCACACCGCATAGAGTCACGTTCCTCAGTCACTCTAACGAGCCTTCACCGCTTCACACTGGAAACAGTCGTTAAAAGCGACAGAGAAGTGGTTATCTGCCTCCTAACGCCCTGAAGAGCTCTTTGCAGAACAGATGTGTGTGTGTGCGTGTGTGTGGGTGTGTGTCTGTGTGTACCGGGGGACTGTAGTGTCTTTAGCAAAGCAGAAGAATAAACCCGACTCTGAGGGAGTTTTAATTAGGACTAGTGGGAAAGGTGGGTGTCAGGGTCACCTATGCTTGTCTGGAAATGAGCTCACAGTCATTCTCAAACATACGCTCTTCCAGGAAGACTAGATAACACTCTCTTCCAGATAATAGAGAGTTCAGCAGAGTTCATGACTCTTGTTAGGAGGAGCTTTTATGCTCTCAGTTGCATAATATAGCTCATTATAAACAGCACATTACATACTGACTCACACCTAAACTTTCCTTATCTGTTTTGCTAATCTGATCCCACTGATCTGACATCACATTTGATCTCACCACTTGAGTCTTTCTGATCTCATGTCACTGTTCTGATCCCACTGCCGTGTTCTTGTTGGTCTAATCTCACTGTTCTGATTCTGCCACTGTGTTTTTGTTGTTCTGATCTCACCACTGTGATTTTAATAGTCTGATCTTACTGGTCTGATATCACTGCCTTAGTATTGCTGATCTGGTCTCACTGCCTTGGTCTTGTTGGTCTGATCCCACCACTTTAGTCTTACTGGTCTGATATCACTGGTCTGACCCCACTACCGTGGTCTTATTGGTCTGATCTCACTGCTGTAGTTTTACTGGTCTGATCTCACTGATCTGATCCAACCGCTGTGGTCTTGTTGGTCTGATCTCACTGACCTGATCTCAAAGATCTGATCCCACCTCTGTGGTCTTACTAGTCTGATCTCACTGTTCTGATTCCACCACTCTGGTCTTGTTGGTCTGATCTCATTGCCGTGGCCTTGTTGGTCTGATCTCATTGCCGTGGTCTTGTTGGTCTGATCTCACCACTGTGGTTTTACTGGTCTGATCTCAGTGCTCTGAGATTACTGCTTTAGTATTGCTGTTCTGGTCTCACTGCCTTGGTCTTGTTGGTCTGATCTCACCTGTGTAGTCTTACTTGTCTGATCTCACTGACCTGATCTCACTACTGTGGTCATGTTGGTCTGATCTCACTGTTCTGCTTCCACCACAGTTTTACTAATTTACTTGTTTACCGATCTCATTCATGTGATCTCTTTGGTCTGATCTTACTGACCTGATCTCAAAGATCTGATCCCACTGATCCAATCCTGTGGTCTTTCTGGTCTGATGTCATTGTTGTGGTCTTGTTGGCCTGAGTCTTACTGGTGGGACATCACTGCTTTAGTATTGCTGGTTAGGTCTCACTGTCTTTGTCTTGTTAATCTGATCCCACCAATGTAGTCTTACTGGTCTGATCTCACTGACCTGATCTCATGGATCTGATTCCACTACCACGGTCTTGTTGGTCTGATATCAGTGCTGTGGTCTTACTGGTATGATCTCACTCATCTGATCCCACCACTGTGGTCATGTAGGCCTGATCTCACTGTTCTGGTGCCACCACTGTTTTACTAATATACTTGTTTACTGATCTCATTCCTGTGGTCTCAAAGGTCTGATATCACCATTGTGGTCTTAGTCTGATCTCAGAGCTATGGTCAGAATGGTTTGATCTCACTACTCTGGTTCTAATGGATTGATCTCACCACTGTAATGATATTTGTCTTATTTTACAGATCACTGCTTTGGTATTAATGGTCTGATATTACTGGTCTGATCTAAGTGGTCTTGTTGGTTTAATCCCACCATTGTGGACTTACTGGTCTGGTCTTAACCTAATTTCAGTGGTCTGATCTCACTGATCTGATTTAAGCAGTCTTACCTCAGCGATCTGACTTGAATGATCTGATCTCACCAATTTGATTTCCATTGATTACCATTTTACAGTGGTATGATCTCTCCAATCTGATCTCAGTGGTCTGATCTCACCAATCTGATCACAGTGGTCTGAACCCACCGCTGTTAGCTTGTTGGTTTTATCTCACTGCTGTGGTCTTATTAGTCAAATCTTACAGCTGTGATCACAAGGGTTTGATACTCCTGTCTTACTGAATTGATCTCACCACTGTAAACTCACTTATTTCATAGGTCATTGCTGTAGTGTTAATGGTCTGGTATTACTGTTATGGTCTGATCTCACAATTGTGATCTTGTTTTACCTGTCTGATAGTTTTACTGACCTTATTCCTGTGATCTCAATGGTCTGGTCCTTCTAGTCTGGTCTTAACAGCCAAATATCAGTGGTCTGGTCTCACTGATCTGATCTCAATGGTCTGATCTCACTGCTGTGATCTTACTGGTCTGATCTCACTATTGTGGTTTCATTAGTCTGATGTTGTAGCTGTGGTCAAAATGATTTGATCTCACTACTCTGGTTTTACTGGATTGACCACTGTAATCACATTTATCTTTTTTCATAGATCCCTGCTTTAGTATTAATGGTCTGATGTTACTTTTGTGATCTGATCTTACTGGTCTGATCTAAGTGGTCTTGTTGGTTTGATCTCACTATTGTGACCTTACTGGTCTGGTCTTAACAACCTAATCTCAGTGGTCTCATCTTGCTGATCTGATCTAAGCAGTCTGACCTCAGCGATCTGATTGAATGATCTGATCTCACCAATCTGATCACAGTGGTCTGATCTCAGTGGTCTGATCTCTCTCCGATCGGATCTCACCAATCTGATCACAGTGGTCTGGTCTCTCAAATCAGACCTCATTGGTCTGATCTCACCAATCTGATCACAGTGGTCTGATCTCAGTGGTCTGATCTCACCGATCGGATCTTAGTGGTCTGATCTCAGTGGTCTGATCTCTCTCCGATCGGATCTCACCAATCTGATCACAGTGGTCTGATCTCTCAAATCAGACCTCATTGGTCTGATCTCACCAATCTGATCACAGTGGTCTGATCTCAGTGGTCTGATCTCACCGATCGGATCTTAGTGGTCTGATCTCAGTGGTCTGATCTCTCCGATCTGATCTCACCAGTCTGATCACAGTGGTCTGATCTCACCAATTGGATCTTAGTGTTCTGATCTCAGTGGTCTGATCTCTCTCCGATCTGATCTCACCAATCTGATCACAGTGGTCTGATCTCTCAAATCAAACCTCATTGGTCTGATCTCACCAATCTGATCACAGTAGTCTGATCTCACCGATCGGATCTTAGTGGGCTGATCTCAGTGGTCTGATCTCTCCGATCTGATCTCACCAATCTGATCACAGTGGTCTGATCTCAACGATCGGCTCTTAGTGGTCTGATCTCACCAATCTGATCACAGTGGTCTGATCTCACCGATCGGATCTTAGTGGTCTGATCTCAGTGGTCTGATCTCTCCGATCTGATCTCACCAATCTGATCACAGTGGTCTGATCTCAACAATCGGCTCTTAGTGGTCTGATCTCACCTATCTGATCTCAGTGGTCTGATCTTTCCAATCTGATCTCAGTGATCTGATTTCACCAATCAGATCTCAGTGGTCTGATCTCTCTGATCTGATCTTAATGGTCTGATCTCACCAATTTGATCTCAGTGGTCCGATGTCACTGTTGTGGTCTTATTAGTCTGATCTTACAGCTGTGATCATAATGTTTTTTCTTACTACTGTAATCTCACTGGTCATATTTCAAAGGTCTGGTAAATGGTGCAGAATATTTCTAATATATGTAGCAAATAGATACAGTAGAATAGTATAGACTATTGTTTAAATGTATTGTTTCTTAACACCTATCATAGTGGTTTCTCATTTGAATGAGAAACTGTTAAATGACACAGAGGTTGTTTATTGTGGGCAGGTTAATAGAAGTTATGCGCGATCCGTCTGCCCTTATGGGATACATCTAAGTTAATTAGCTATTTGTCTTTTCCAAAGTGACTTACAGTACAATTATTATGGGGACAGTCCCACTGGAGCAACCTAAGGTTAAGTGCCTGGATCAAGGACACAGTGGCGGCAGGGGAACTCGGTTACTCTCCAGGTCACAAATCGTCCCTTCCAGGATTTGAACCCTCAACCTTTTGGGTTACTAGCCCAGATCTTTAACCATCAGACAGACAACTTACTCTTCCTCTTCAAAGGTCACACTCCTTCTGTTAGGGTACATATTCAGTTGTCAGAACAATTACTCCTCTCCTTGTGACACGCTGTCCTTTGGCGAAGGACATTTCCATTTCTAGAGTGCGTCTCCTGTTAAGGGAATATGTATGTATTTTTCTTTTCAGAGGACGTATCATTTTCTCAGCGGAAAAAAAAATTTCAGGGGGACACGTTGTGCTTTAAAGTACCCAGATGGGAAATAGGTTCATGTTTAATTTCACACTAACAAGACCACAAATTTGTTCAGTGAAACTCCAGGCTGCCTGGAAGAACGAGCGCACAATGTCTCTCCAGCTTCAATTTTTAAACGATTCTCCTTGAACATATTGGAGGGGAAAAGAGGCAACTTCTGTGAACACAAGCTATATTTTGTCGTTCTAGAATATGGATTGCCTACTAAAGTGACGGCACTCATTTTCTGTTTGTGACCCAGAAGCAGGTTACAGTCTCTCTCTCTCTGGCCCCGGCTCTGTCTTTCTCTAGTAATTGTCTCTAGTTACAGTAAATATTTCATCAGGCATCAGCCAGAACATCGTGCAGGAAAAATGACCAACACAGGAACCTTGTATGAAATATGCAGGGAGTAATTTCCTATTTATGAATCACTGTCTGTCATTGCTTTTCCATTCCTTCTCAACCACAGAATTTATTTCTGTGGGAAATGGGGCTTCGCGCGCACACACACACAAACGCACACTCACACACACTTATCTCTAATTTTAGTGGCCAATTACCCAAGGACGCACAAGTGGAAGGTGTGTGAACGTGTTGTAGTAAAAAGGTCAGAGAGCAAATTGAAGGCCGTTATGGGATCGGCAGCATTTGCATACGCTGAAAAGCCAGCGATATATTTTTCAGAGATTAAAATGTGAATGGGATATTAAAATGTCTTTCCAGGAAGGTTCTCTGCAAATTTATATGTCACAGACTTTAAACGGCATTGAAAAAGCAACTCGTGTGATGATTCGCCGTACAGAAAAAAGTGTAAATGGGAAGAAAAACCAAACAACTCATAAACATAGACTGCAAATAAATGTGTGTAATGCTGTTCAACAGTAAGCTACCATACACATTAAAAAACTAAATGATTTAATGTCGTTTTTATTTCATTTTAGCTTTCTACTGAAAATGTGCCGTAATATATGTATTCTTTGTAAATCCTATAATTTTAGTAACTATCCTAGAAGTAAATCTTACTCTTTATTTTTTTAGTTAGTTCAAGTATACTGTAAAAAAAAAAAAAAAAAAACTTGTTTCAACTTAAAAGTTAGTGTTCGTGCTGCCTTAAAATTTTAAGTTTAGTCAACGCGAAATGTTAAGTTGTACTACATAAAAATGTGGATATTTTAGTTGAGTAAACTTAATTTTAAAGTAGTATGAACACTTATTTTTTTTAAGTTGAAACAACTTTTTTTACAGTATACTTGAACTAACTAACTAAAAAAATAAAGAGTAAGACTTACTTCTAGGATAGTTACTAAGATTATAGGATTTACAATGAATACAAATATTACACTTACTTTTTTAAGTTAAAACAACATTTTTTTAAGTTGTTTTTTTACAGTGTACAGTAGATGGGTATATTAACATTGTATTACATAACATGTATGGTTATATACATTACAAAATACAGAGACATGAATATGCCATCCCTTAAAACAATAATTATTTAATAATAAATGATAATTATTATTTAATATGTATTTGTAATATAAAAAAAACAATATTTATTATATTTAAATACATAACTTTTTTTTCAAATATTAATTTAATTTGTGGTATATCTCAGTTAACAAAAATATGTTTTAAAAATATGATTTTTTTCTAATGTTCCCATTAAGTTATAAAAAGGTTATTTCTGAATGTTTTCAACATCAATTCAAAACAACCAGTTAAAAAACATTTTTCTTATGTGGATGTTAAGATAACATTCCATTGTATCATTATGCAAACTAAAACAAGTAGTAACATTTTAATAGTAACAAAATTCAACTGAAACATTTTAGGGAAAAAACATATCTATGAATGATGTATAACTAATGTTTCTGAGAACATTATTAAAGACCATACACTGTAAAAAATGACCATGAATTTAAAGTCCACTTTCAGAACAACAACTGACAGATAATGTACTCACCCCTTTGTCATCCAAAATGTTCATGTCTTTGTTTCTTCAGTCGTAAAGAAATTATGTTTTTTAAGGATAACATTTCAGCAATTTTCTCCATATAATGGACTGATATGGTGCCCCGATTTTAAACTTCCAAAATGCAGTTTAAATGCAGCTTCAAACGATCCCAAATGCGGTTCACGACAGTTAGGGTATGTCGAAAAACTCCCATCTCATGTTCTCCCTCAACTTCAAAATCGTCCTATATCGCTGTTTTACCTTTTTTGTTAAAGGTATTTGATCTTCTTTGCATGTTCACTTTGCAAAGACTGGGTCGGTACTTCTGCAGCGACGTACAATGATTTTAAAATGATTTTTGAAGTTGAGGGAGAAAATATGATTGGAGTTTTTCAACATACCCTAACTGTCTTGAGCCAGAATGGACAGAGTTCAGGGAGAGAAAAGGCAAGACGAGCGTTTAAGATTAAAAAGTATTTAAATTGTATTTTTTTAAAATTTGTTTCGCTAGATAAGACCCTTCTTCCTCGACTGGGGCACCTTCCCAAACTCAGGGCACCATATCAGTCCATTATATGGAGAAAAATGTTTTCCTCAAAAAACATAATTTCTTTACGACTGAAAAAAGAAAGACATGAACATCTTGGCTGACAAGGGAGTGAGTACATTATATACAAATTGTTGTTCTGGAAGTGGACTTAATGGTAAAAGACTGTAAAATGTTACAGTAAAAAACTGTTAAATGGTTAACGGTAAGTTCCCCTAATATGTACAGTGAAAAACTGTATTGGACATTGCATGTAATTTTACAGTAGTATACTGTGTTTGGCAGAGATGAGAAGTAACAAAGTAAAAATACTTTGTTACTGTACTTAAGTAGATTTTTCTGGTATCAGTACTTTACTTCACTCTTTATTTTTCTGACTACTTTTTACTTTTACTCCTTACATTTTTACACAAATATCTGGGCTTTCTACTTCTTACATTTTCAAACCAGTCTCGTTACTTTAGTTAATCAGCATTTGGTGGATCACCATTCGATAACTAATCTCTAATAAATCATGGATCGGTTAGTCTTGACTGGCAGTGCGATTCGGCTCGCGCGCTCCGCGTCTCAGCCAAATGGTTTCTATCAGAGTAATCATTGCGAGTGACTCGAGAATTGAGTGGAAGCGCCCGGGTGGATCATAGACGCGAAACTACTGACCTGTTCAGGACGTCAAGTGCAGGTCAGTTTCATCTGTAAACAGGCTGCTAAGAGTTGCTAGCAGTTTAATGCTTAACTAAGTAAACA
>JAHKKF010491805.1:0-27379 GCA_019740295.1 Labeo calbasu
TAAGGGTTTTTTATGCATCTTTGCAAATCGCCTTTCTTAATAATGTGCTAGTTAGCGCTAAACGTGGCTAAATGCACGTAAACAGAATGGCTTGTCAGCCCACAGAAGAGAGGGGCGGGGTGAGCAGAGCTCATTAGCATTTAAAGGCAAATACAACAAAAAAGGGGTGATTTTGACAAGGTAAAAAGGGTGTGTTTTTTACACTATACCACTGAGAAATTTTATCTAAAGTATATTATAGACTTCTCATTAAGACCCTAACTAATCATATCAACTTGTAAAATACACCACTGTATGTATGCATGCTATTCTACATATGAACTTGCAGATTATTGAGCTTGTGCTTCAGCAACATAAAGCAGGCAGGGAAACTAAGCATTTGCAGCTAAATGCTTTTGTTGCCCTTTTTTCCTGTCTCTAAATGTTGATTAATTTTCTTCCGCCGCGGCTTTGATCCACAGCTATTTTTTACCACTATTCTTGTCTTTTAATGACATTGATTTATGCAGTCATTTGGCAGCTTGTGTTTTGTCTTTCCTGTTGTCCGAGTGTGGTTTTTAATTCCGTTTCCATAACAACCTCAAGGCCGTTCCAACGGTGTTGTATATTTTCTTAATCCCACATTGTTGCTTTTCGGCTTTTCCGCTCATTACATGCTTCTGTTTTCACCCTTGTTAGTGAGTTTCTCTGTTACTCTCTCTCTTTTTCTCTCATACAAACCAACCTTTTTAATTTCCTCCATCTGTTTCCCATCATTCAGGTGAAATATTTCCTTTAAATCTCTAATGCATGTATTTCGCCATTTGAATCTGGAACCAGCAGCTGCAGTGACGGTACAGTGAGCAGAAAGGAAGTTTAGGAACTTTATTGAGAAGGAGGCGGTGATGTTTATCAGTTTTGCACGATTTCTGATGGCCCTCTGGCTCTGGCATGGCATTCATCCATCTGTCAGAGCTCCAGAGAGGCCTTCACCAGCCTCCTCTTTCTCCCCCCCCAAGGCTTCCAGTGTCTCTATCCATCGCTCACGCTGGGACTGCTTCTGACTGGCAGGTCATGTTAAGCAGCTCCTCATACAGGCTCCTTGACGCTCTCACTATGCATATGGGAGCATTTAGGGTGAGCAAAACAGCTCTGCGTTTTAGCAAAGAGAGTGTTAGGGTTCATGCACTTCATGTCAAAATCAGAGTACTGTATATGCTGTAAAAACAAGTTGCTATAAATTTGGTGCAGAATGTGAACAAGTTTTCACTTGGTTTGTTCGGTATAATGTTAGAATGTGTCAAACGGTAAGGGAAATCTGCAGTGCAGTTTAATAAATAAAAAAATTAAATGCAGAAAACCATAGGCTTGATGTAGATAGACACTTCCAGTATTGACAGCGTTGTTGATTATAAATGAGAACCTTTAAAAATGTAATTTAAAGGCCTTGAAATGTTTTCTTGGTTTTCATGTTGGTGTGATTTTGATGAAAACAAAAGGTTGTGTATACCAGTTTCAATAGCAGTGTTGCAGAGAAGTGGAAGTGGTGTAACTATTGAGAAAACAATGCAAAATGCTTTCCTTGAACCTTGAATATGCAAGAGTACACACATTATATACAAAAAGGTCTTTGGTTGAAAGCAAATAAATAAAACAAATAAAAGTTATCAAATAAATGTTCATATTTTTTATTTTTATTTATTTTATTTGTTTATTTATTTAAAAAAAAGTACAAAAGCTGTGACTGAGGCATTACAAATATGTACCATTAAGATATCAATATGTACACTTCAAATACCAATATGAACTTTTAAGGTACTTAAATGTGCCCTTTTGGAGTAAATAAGACATGTGTGTGTGTGTGTGTGTGCGTGTGTGCATGTGTGTGTGTGTGTATATATATATATATATATATATATATATATATATATATATATATAAACTGTCCAAAAGCAGAAAAAATCCTGTAGACTGTGTTATAGACACTTCTCATATTGACAGACAGACAATTATAATGAAAGTAATTTATGAAAGTAATTTAGTTTTGATGAGTTGATAAGATTGTCATGCTATAGATAATTACACAGAATGTCATAACCTGCTGCGCTTATATCGAATTCAACAGATGTGTAATTTGTATGGAATTGTGCATAAGATATATTGGCTGTTTTATAGCGGCTTGAGATAGAGCCTTTGAGATAGCCTTTATAGAGGCTCTTCCAGCCATATTGTTATTTTATGTTGTTTTTTTACATTTCTTCAATGTTATGCAGTGTTAAGCTGTTTTTGTACTGATGCCAGACTTATCATTCATTTGTTATGAATAATCTTACATTTTGTTTTGCGTCAAGCTTTGCCCCACCCATCAGCCCACGCTGTCATTTTTATGTCGCTACAATATTGAAAAATAGACATTATGTTTACATGCTGCATCTATTCATTTGGCAGATGCTTTTATCCAAAGAGACTTAAAAATGAGAAACATCACAAGCAATTTATCATAAAAGCCAACAATATTTGTAGTACACAAGCTAGAACATAAGAAAAAGATTTTTTTCTTCCTTTTTTAAGTTATTAAACACTACAAAAGGGTTTACCTTTTTAAAAACATCTAAGTTAATTCATTTTACGGAAGTCAAAACAATTATTAGCCTTTGAATCAACCTAAATACATTAGTTTGGACAAAAAAAACTAAATTTTAAGGATTAGCTCACATCCAGAAAAAACAATTCCTGATAATTTACTCACCCTCACGTCATCCAAGATGTTCATGTCTGTCTTTCTTCAGGATCATTAGAGGATTTTTCTCCATATAGTGCACTTCATTGGGATCCAATTGGTTGAAGGTCCAAATCGCAGTTTGATTGCAACTTTAAAAGACTCTACACGATCCCAGCTGAGCAGTAAGAGTCTTATCTAGTGTCATTTTCAAATATGTACTTTTTAACCACAAATGCTTGTCTTGCACAGGCCCAACCTTACACACTGTGCAGTCATGTTTGAAAGGTCACGCGTGATGTCGGAGGAAGTACCGACCCAGTGTTTACAATCCAAATGTGAAAAGAAAGTCAAACACCCTTTACAAAAAAAGGTAAAACAACGATGTCAGACAATTTTGAAGATGGAGGAGAAAATGAGGTGGTTTTTCACGCTACGCTAGCTTTTTGAACCAAAGTACGTAGACGAAGAACTAACCATGCATGACTTTTTCAACATGATTATGTAATGCCTTAAAGAAGTCCACTTCTAAAACAAAGATTCACATATAATGTACTCACCCCCTTGTCATCCAAGATGTCTCATGTCTTTCTTTCTTCAGTCGTAAAGAAATTGTTTTTTGAGGAAAACATTTCTGCATTTTTCTACATATAATGGACTGATATGGTGCCCCGATACTGAACTTCCAAAAGGCGGTTGTAAACGATCCCAGCCGAGGAAAAAGGGTCTTATCTAGTGAAACGATCAGTTATTTTCATTAAAATAATACAGTTGAAATACTTTTTAATCTCAAACACTTGTCTTGCCTTTCTCTCCCTGAACTCTGTGTATGCTGCCTCAAGACAGTTAAGGTATGTAGAAAAAAATCGTATTTTTCCCTCAACTTCAAAAATCATTTCAAAATCATCCTACATTATTGCAGAAGTTTTGACCCAGTCTTTGCAAAGCGGACATGCAAAGATCAAACACCCTTAACAAAAAATGTAAAACCGCGATAAAGGACGATTTTGAAGTTGAGGGAGAACATGAGATGGGAGTTTTTCGACATACCCTAATTGTCATGAACCGGAAAAAAACAGTCCAGGCAGAGTAAGACAAGACGAGCGTTTGACATTAAAAAGTATATAAATTGTATTATTTTTATTAAAATAACTGATCGTTTCGCTAGATAAGACCCTTCTTCCTCGGCTAGGATCGTTTACAACCGCATTTGGGATCGTTTGAAGCCGCATTTAAACTGCCTTTTGAAAGTTCAAAATTGGGGCACCATATCAGTCCATTATATGGAGAAAATTGCTGAGATGTTTTCCTCAAAAAACATAATTTCTTTACAACTGAAGAAAGAAAGACATGAACATCTTGGATGACAATGGAGTGAGTACATTATATGTGAATCTTTGTTTTGAAAGTGGACTTCTTTAAGTCGTGCATTCACAACACAGAGCTAGTGGAAGATGGGCTTTTGCGGTTAAAAAGTATGTAAGTTATTTTTTTTTTTTGTTAGAAAATGACCGATCGTTTCACCCTTTAAAGCTACATTGAAACTGCAGTTTAGACCTTCAACCCATTGATCCTCACTGAAGTCTATTATATGGAGAAAAATCCTGGAATGTTTTCCTTAAAAACCTTCATTTCTTTTCAACTGAGGAAAAAAGGCATGAACAACTTGGATGACATGGGGGGTGAGTAAATTATCAGGAAAATTTTATTCTGGAAGTGAACTAATCCTTTAAGGGTTATTTAAGGTATAAAAAGACTCCTTGAGGTAATAACATACAATTACCACAGTGTAGGAAGAGTCTTTGCTTCTGGTTGTGAATGTATAGTTATGTAATATATGTTGAATTTCTGGCAAAAATAACTATATTGTGATATACTGGTACTGTGATATAAGATAGTGGCCTTACCACCTACTCAGATTTTGATGGCAAGAAATCGTCTATTGGCTATTTTGTCCTTGCAGAAAATGACCTGTGAAAAGGTTTAAACAATGCCCTGAATGTGGTTGAGTCAACGGTGTGTTTTGTTATGAGCAGCTTTTGCTGTATACACAAAACAGAGTGACCTTATAGCCTGTTATGAGCTTGGATTAGCTGAGACACACTCCTGACACACCTGAGGGATTTGCTTTCGCTTTCTGTGCCCTCACTCTCTCTCTCTCTCTCTCTCTCTCTCTCTCTCTCTCTCTTTATATATATATATCGATCTTAATATGGCTCTCTCTTGCCCACCTCCTCTATCTATTAATCTATTATTAATAATCATTTTATATTGATCCAAACTTAGAGCTTAAGTTAATCTTTTTCTAAGCCTCCTCCACTAACTCCCACCTCTCTCGCTCAATCTTTCTTTTCTCTTGCTGCTCTTGTGTGTCTCCCCAGCAGAGTGTAAGGCAGCAGGTGTGCTGTCACAGGCAATGAAAGGGCCAATCACCTGGGGAATCAAAGAGCCCGTGACTCTGTCACTCCACACATCTTCTGACAGACAGCCCACTATTTATACCTCTCTCAGGGAAAAAGTGAGAGCAAGGGAGGAATTTCGTTGGAAAGAAAAAGAAATAAATGGAAATGGGGAGAAGCGTTTGAAGGGGCGTTTGAACGAGTGCGAAAAGTAACGAAAAGGGGAGAAGACACCGGCGTGTTGTTTCTTTTTTTATGGCTGACATGGTTTTCTTCCTTTTGTCCTTTAGCTTTTTTTGTTCATGCGTTTCCATGATGATGCCGTGTCGTCCATAAATGTGTGCTGAAACTGTCTTTAGTTCTGTCGCTTTGCAAGGCGATGATTGTGATAAAGAAGGAATGTTTAATGAGGCGACGCGGCAGCTAAACGTAGCAAGCGCTGCCATGAGGAAAACACTCCACTCATTAGTATCTGCCATTCTCTCCAACTCGCATGTAAATGTGTCTCTGCATCTGTGATGTTTTGTAGCTCACATTTTTTGTGAAAAATAAACATCAAAACTCAAAAATGAGTTTCTGAAACTGCTCCGAGGACGTGCTGTGAAGAAACCCATATCATGGCACAGTCATGCCGGGCCAATGCATGGTATTATGCTTTGTGTCCTGTGTCACAAACTGAAGATACCAAACAAAATCGCCTATTAAAATAAATCACTCCAGCTATTTTTAAATAGCTTGTTTAAATAGCTTGTCTCTGGTTTTTATTCAATACATGATTACAGACATTTCTTAATGCAGTTTGAATATCTGTGTGAATTTACAGGTCCAGACTGGTATACGGTGAGAGTGGATTTGACGGTGATGGATGTCAATGATAATGCCCCAGAATGGACAATGGTCCCTTTCCCCTACTTGAGTGTGGTCTCTGCTAATACTCCACCAAACACACTAGTCTACAAGCTTCAAGCCAGAGATGGTGATGAGGGCGTCAATGGAGAGGTGGAGTACTTCCTGTCTGATGGTAAGCAGATTTTCCATCTGCCTCCTTACATATATAGTGGAAGTAAAAAGTTTACATGCACCCTGCAGAATCTGAAAATGTTAATTATTTTACCAAAATAAGAGGAATCATTCAAAATGCATGTTATCTTTATATTATAATGCTATCTCTTATTTCACATAAAAGACGTTCACATATAGTCCACAAGAGAAAATACTAGTTGAATTTATAAAAATGAGCCCGTTCAAAAGTTTACTCGCACATGTTTCTTAATACTGTTTTGTTACCTGAATGATCCACAGCTGTGTCCAACAATGACTGTATGATTTAGAGATCCATCTTTCACACTGAGAACAACTGAGGGACTCGTATGCAACTATTACAGAAGGTTCAAATGTTCACTGATGCTTCAGAAGGAAAAACAATGCATTTAGAGTCAGGGGTGTAAACTTTTGAACGGAATGAAGATTACCTAAATATATATAATTTACCTAAATATAATATTTTTTTTTCATTTAGTACTGCCTTTCAGAAGCTACAGAATATACTTACGTGCTCCCCAGAAGACAAAACAAGTTAAATTTACCCTGACCTTCAAATTCAAAAAGTTTTCAACCCCTGGCTCTTAATGCATTATGTCCTTGAGTTGTCCACAGTGTGAAAAGATGGATCTCAAAATCATACAGTCATTGTTGAAAAGGGTTCAAATAAACAAAAATTTTGGAAAAAACACCGATTTGTGGGACCTGAAGGATTTTTTTCTGAAGGACAGCAGGCAGTTTAACTGTTCAGGACAAACAAGAAACTTATTAACAACTAACACTAAACAAAACAAACAAACAAACAAACAAACAAACAACAACAACAAAAACAGTTGTGGATCATTCAGGTAACAACAGAAAAAGTCCACTTCCAGAACAACAATTTACAAATAATTTACTCACCTCCTTGTCATCCAAGATGTTCATGTCTTTCTTTCTTCAGTCGTAAAGAAATTATATTTTTTGAGCAAAATATAATGGACTGATATGGTGCCCCGGTTTTGAACTTCCAAAATGCAGTTTAATTTCGACTTCAAGCGATCCCAAATGTGGTTGTAAACGATCCCAGCTGAGAAAGAAGGGTCTTATCTAGCGTAATGATTGGGTATTTTAATAAAGATAATACAATTTATATACTTTTCAATGCCAAACGCTCGTCTTGTCTTACTCTGCCTGGACTGTTTTTGTTCCGGGTCATGACAGTTAGGGTATGTCAAAAAACTCCTATCTTGTGTTCTCCCTCAACTTCGAAATCATCCTGTATCACTGTTTTACCTTTTTTGTAAAGGGTGTTTGATCTTCGTTGCATGTTCACTTTGCAAAGACTGGGTTGGTACTTCTGCAGCGATGTAGGATGATTTTGAAATTATTTTTGAAGTTGAGGGAGAAAATTTGATTGGAGTTTTTCGACATACCCTAACTGTCAGAGCCAGAGTACACAGAGTTCAGGGAGAGAAAGGCAAGATGAGTGTTTGAGATTAAAAAGTATTTAAATTGTATTTTTTTTAATGAAAATAACTGATCGTTTCGCTAGATAAGACCGTTCTTCCTCAGCTGGGATTATTTACAGAGGCATTTGGGATCGTTTGAAGCCGCATTTAAACTGCATTTTGGAAGTTCAAAATCGGGGCACCATTCCAGTCCATTATATGGAGAAAAATGCAGAAATGTTTTCCTCAAAAAACATAATTTCTTTGCCATTGAAGAAAGAAAGACATGAACATCTTGGATGACAAGGGTGGTGAGTACATTATATGTGAATCTTTGTTTTGGAAGTGGACTTCTCCTTTAAGAATTAAGCGTATGTAAACTTTTGAATGGGGTAATTTTTAGAAATTTAACTATTGTTTTCTCTTGTGGACTATATGTAAACATTTTTATGTGAAATATCTTATTCAGGTAAACTTTTGACTTCAACTGTATAAGCTTTTGTAATATTTCTTTCAAAAAGAATAAAAAATATCTTACTGACCCCGAACTTTTGAACGGTATAGTGTGTAATGTTACAAAATCTTATTCAGATCTATTTCAGATAAATGTTTTCCTTTCAAACTTTGTATTCATCAAAGAATGAACACAATTCATGTTATTAAATTTATTAATTTATCACCCAAAAATGAAAATTCTGTCATTAATTACTCACCCTCGTGTCATTTCAAACCTGAAAGACCTTTGTTCATCTTAAATGTTCAAGGCCTAGAAAGGTAGTAAGAACATTGATAAATAATAGTCCATGTGACATCAGTGGTTCAACCTTAATTTTATAAAGCTACAAGAATACTTTTTGTGTGCAAAGAAAACAAAAAGAATGACTTTTTTCAACAATTTCATCTGTTCCATGTCAGCCTTCGAAACACGTTCACAAGAGTACCACATTGTATTCTTGTAGCTTCAGAAAATTATAGTTGAACCACTGATCTCACATGGAGTATTTAAACAACGTCCTTACTACCTTTCTAAACCTTGAATGTGTTGCGTTGATGATTATGCATGGTCAGAAAGCTCTCAGATTTCATCAAAAATAACTTAATTTTTGTTCCAAAGATGAACAAAGGTTTTGCTGGTTTGGAATGACATAAGGGTGAATAATTAATGACTGAATTTTCATGTTTGGATGAGATACTGTATCCCGTTAATTGAGGTATTTATTCATAAATATAATATTTTCATTGTTCATTTATATTTGCTCATAACACATTAATATTAATTTATTCAAATTTATGCATTTAAAATGCGTTAATACATGTACAAATGAACATTACCTTAGATTAATAAATGCTTATAAATATATTTCATTGTTAGATGATGCTTAATGCATTAACAAATTTTAACCAGTTGAACCTTATTGCAAAGTGTCACCATCATAAAATTTGCATTTCATTTGCACAAGGATGAAAAGATTTGTTATACAACAGGAGGAGACGGGAGATTTGAGGTGGACAGAAAAAACGGTCACGTGCGGACGACAGGCCTCCCCCTGCAGAGAGACAGAGAATACCTGCTCACAGTAGTGGCTGCTGATCGACAGGGCAGCCGCAGTCCTCCCGCCGTAGTGTCCATCATCGCAGGCCCAAGAGCTCCTCAATTCACCAACGTGTCTTATACAATTTCCATACCAGAAAACACACCAGAAGGACAACCGTGAGTAAACCCAAACACACACACAAACACACACACACACAAATACACACCCAATCTCGTAAATGCAGCAAATCTTATTTCCATAGTGTAATTCTAGCACGCCCTAAATGCATCTCCCACGCCGTGAGAACACCGCTTATCCATCAGGGTAACAAATAGAAACAGGATCATACTGCACTTACAGCCATCCGTGCGCCCTCTGCTTCTCACTGGAGCGTAGCTTGTGTGAGTCATCGTGTACTACACGATGCAAAATTCATGAAATAATAATCTTTGACTATGTCAGTGTACTGTGATATGCATTAAAGATGCATGAGCATCAGAACTTTGTTCTGCTCGCATTGACAGCCATGAGAGGTTAACCATGCGCTACACCAGGTAATATATATATATATATATAATAAAAGCATCTATATATTTTTTGTAGTTTTTATTACTGTCAGTGTTAATTGTGTAAACCTTTGATATTACATGAGTGACTGTGAAATGACTCGCATGATGCTGCTACAGGGAAGAATAATTAGCCGTGCCCTACACAGATGTATTAAATCAGGCTTTCCCTTGTAGCAAATGATCTTAAATCCATGTGGAATAAGTGTCTTCTAGATTCATTTATGGCAGCTGCGTGTCATTAAATATGCATTGCATGCTGCGCTATATTATTTTCCTCATACACACCTGTGATTCCGCCATATTGTTGCTTTTATTAAACTTAGACTTGGCACCGGCATTCTTACTGAATCTGGTTGGCCTCATCCATAGCTACGTAAAATACGGTTAATTTTAGGATAAGTATATTGCTCATGGCACCATAGTGGGGTGACGTTAATCTTATCCCCAAACGTTCTGGTCTCTGCCAGACAGCTGAAGCACACCGAGCCAACACGCAAACTCTGCCAATGGGAATGGAGTTGTAATAACCACAATACCTGAAAGGAAGTCACATTTACCTTCGTTCATCTGACTGTCTGCCGTTAAGCTTCTTTGGGATTACCAAAATACATTAATGTCAATCTTGACTGCATGATTATCATAATTTGGCCTTTTTATTTTCTACTGTCTGAATATATCAAGAAACTGAAAAATTGCAAATTATGAAGTGAAAAACTCCCGTTAAATTAATGATATCATTTAACAGAAAGTTTTTTGAGAAATGCATGTTAAAGGGTTACTATGTTACTATGTTACTATGCTTTTTCACTTTTTGAATTTTTGTCGCTGTTTAGTGTGTATGTTTGGGCATAAAAAAAGATCTACAAAGTTACAAATCTCAAATTCTACTCCAAAGGGAGATATTTCGTTTTTTAATAATCCCTTTTCAAGAACTACAACGAACGACTACAGGACTACAGCGTTGTTTTCCGGGTTTTGTGATGTCACAAAGGCCATTAGAATATCGTTAAAATAAATCCCACCTACGGAATTTCGAATGGTTGAGGGTAGGGAGGGACTAGGTGGGTGATTAGAGCGCTTGGTTGAGTGCATCAGACAAGACGACGAAGAAGTGATGCTGTAGCATAGGGTTGTGCCGATAGACGATAGTATCATTTACAAGCATAGACTAGAGTGGCTGCGATCAGCTCCGGTGGCCGTATCGGAGCTGTAACGTGCCACAGACGTGGTAAGAGATTTATTCATCATACAGTGTAGATAGCTTCACTTATAACGCGAGTGTTTTTTAAATTGCATAAACTCGCACTAGACTAGATTACACTAATCAGTGATGTTCTTTGCTCATTTTTTGTAGTTGCTTTTTGATTAAATGAGGGAAATGTAATGTAAATGAAAGGAAATGTAAGCATTATAATTAGTAATTTACAATGTTTTTATTCAATTGTTGTCATGTTAAATACAAATTAAGTCGTATTAAAAACATCAGGCTGCTTTTAGCCTGGTTTTCGGCAGTGAAACTAAGTATGTAAATAATTAAATAAATTAACACGATAATATCATGTATCGGCGATCTCGCAGGCTGATGATAGGACCCAACATTACTGTAGCGTCAACTATACCTTAATATATCCTTAACTGTAATGGAGCAGATGGAACTTGCTGCTTTGTCAAGGGGCGTGGCAGTACTGAAACACCACCTAAACTGTTCGCCAATCACAACGCACTGGGACAGCTAACCAATCACAACACATTTTTCGGAAGGCGGGTCTTCATCAAACCCGAAACTAATCAAGCCATTTGTGCCAGGCTGGTGAGAAACTTATCGTAATAATGTAAATTATGTAAAAAATAATGCATTTTTTGAACCACCAAGCATGAGAGCATGTTCTACTAAACCCCCAAAACAAAATCAAGACTTTGTAAAGGAGCATAATAGGACCCCTTTAACATTGAATTCTCTCCCAAAAAGGCTTGGGTTACATGTTCATATAAAATATTCCACATATTTGTATAGGCTATTGGCTTTAGTTTTGTAATATTATCACTGACATAAAACCTTTGTTTTAAAGTGCTCCTATTATGCCATTTTTTGGGAGTTTCCTACAACAGGTTTACATGCATGCAAGGTCAAAAAACGATTCGTTCAAAGCAATTCAAAGATTCAGTCTCTCTAAACCCCTCCTTTCCATGAGCCTACTCTGTTTTGATTGGTTTACCGCGTACACGCCCATTGCCATAGTTCTGTTTTTGGAACAATCTACTGTATTATTTATCATACTTGCAGGTTGTGATTCAGTGGAGCCAGCTGATCCAAATAAACTGAGTACTGAGCTATCTTTCAAGAGCAAGCTTTTAGTGAATCCCATGTTGAACTTCCTGAGATTAGTGAAGCAGTTGCCAGTAAAATTGTTGTTGTCAAGTGGTTCGCGGCCGGACGATGTAGAACATAGGCAAAATTTATGCAAATGTGTTACTCTGTGACATGTAGCCATCACAGAAGTGGGAATCGAATTACTAATGACTTGTTTAGGTTGTAGGAGTCGATTCTTTATTTTGAGGGACAATAACTTTATTTATTGTGCACTTTCAACTTTACAACTTTGCAGATCGATTTTAGATTCGCATACAGCTACATTACACACTGCATGAAAGGCAGTATTGGAAACGGCATAATAGGGGCACTTTAACTTTTCCTGAGGCAACAGATTTTGAATATGTAACTTGGGGTTTCTCTGCAGAGAATCATTGAATAAAGGCTTCAGTTTGGGTCTGTTCCTCGTGAAAAGCAGTCAGATTTGAATGATTGAACATTTCATGTTGCGTTTTTGGTGTATTTTATTGTCTTTTTTTGATTGGCGTATTAGGTGTCCCACGGCAAACATGATGTGTGATTAATAGTTTTGGTTAAATGATTATCCTAGATTAGTAAATGCTGCGATGTTCTCATTATCAGTGCTTAGGAGTTAAAGTCCGCTGTAATCTCTCACAACTAACGTTTGTAAATATTCATGTGTTTTTCTTGCTCTGATAATGCTTAAAATGTCATGAAATTGAACGGAAACACTTTAATTGCTGGGTTTTATGTTTTTGTAGTCTAAGCATTGGTCATGGTTTGACCCAGTGTATGAAAAAACAACGAGAAAGAAAGCGATAATAACAGTGATCAGTAAGACAGATGCACCTTCAATGAAAATCACAACAGAGAATTTTTTTTTTTTAAAGCATCAGGATGAGACTCAGTTAGAGATATATGATCTGTGTCACTGGAAAACTTTTCCATTTCCGCTTGCCTTCTTCAGTATTTTTTATTTGGCTGCCAGTGTATTTGATATAACCAGAAAAGTACCGTATGTTCTTTGATGCTGCGTAATTGTAAATTGTTTATTCTACATTTACACAAGATCAATGAGCCTGTGGCGAATCTCTTCTCTGCTGTATCTATTTCCGTTTATCTTCACTTTTATTTCCAGTCGCCCACTTACCTACATTCAGAGTTACGATTAATGTGTATGAAGATATATTGCATTCACCTTGGAAGTTGGACTGATTGAAAACTCATATTCCAGAGATGTCCATATTAGCGTGGTGCACTTATCATTTTATTTACCTTTGTTAATCCATTCTTTTTTCCTTTCATGTTCATTCTTTTGTAGAACATCATAATCAGTTATAGTCAATAATCAGTTACACTATAATCTCTCTCTTTTTATTTGTCTTTTCTCATCCAGCTTTCTAGTCACTCCGGCAGTGTCCTTCCAAAAACAGCCAGTAACTTACAGCCTGCTCATCAATCCCAGTAGTCTTTTCAGCATCCAGCCAGAGACGGGGGAGATCAGTCTGACCCGTACTATAGACTATGAGAGCGACCAGCACCGCTACCTGCTGCTGGTGCGGGCCAGTGAGAATCAGGACAGTCTCAGTAGTGCTGCTGAGGTGAGTGCTACAGGTGCACAGACAAACTGAGACATGACCCACATTTAAGAATTTGACATATTCTGCCCATTTTATTTTATTTAACTTTTTTGGTCAATGCTGATTTCTATGAGTGTTTTATCACACACAAACCACAGCATAAAGTACAATGAATTTGTTAAAAAGAGGTTTTAATGAATACCACTATGTCAGTTGTATTCTTGGTAATTTCTAAAAAGTCAGCATTTTTATTCAGTTTCATACATTCTGTTTAAAGTGTGGATAGAAAATGGTTCATTATCTTTTGGTTCACTAGACTAACTTCATTACTTCCAGAGTAAGATCTAATGAAAGATATACAGGAAGTTTTTGCTCATAATGAAATGTATAGTAGTGGAAATGTAGTCATTAAGTGGTTTGTGGGAGAGAAAGGAAAAGCATAATTTAACTAAAACACCAGTACAATGACTGCTAAGAAAACTCTTGAAAAGAATCTTCAGTATTATGAATTCTTCTAGGGAATTTGACTTCAGTAGAAATGTAACCTTTTTTCAATATTTTATTATTAATTTCACAGACAAGTCTCAACATGTTTGGTTGCATAGCAACAGGACAAAAACAATTAAAAAAGCAGTGAAATAAATGTATAAAGAGGGGAAAAAGTTGATTGAAGATATCTGCAACAGCTGTTATGATTATTCATCATAAGTGATTGTTCAATTGTTTGGTAAATGATTCACATCATTCACTCATTAACAGACAAATAATTGCATGATTTCAGAGACTTGTATCCATCCACAGTCATTTTTTTTGTTTGTTTTTATGCAAAAATGCTAATGCTAATGTTGAAAAGATATATAGATAAGACTGACTAACAGACAGACAGACAGACAGGTGGTTTAAAGGGATAGTCACCCAAAAATAAAAATTCTGTTATTAATTACTCACCCTCATGTCGTTCCAAACCTGTAAGACCTGTAAGATCATCTTCAGAACACAAATTAAGACATTTTTTATGAAATCCAACAGCTTTCTGACCCTGCATAGACAGCAATGCAACTGAAATCTTCCTAGGCCCAGAAAGGTAGCAAGGATATTGTTAAAATAGTCCATTTGACATCAGTGATTCAACGTTAATATTATGAAGCTATGAGAACAGAATTTTATTGCAAGAAAATTCAAGAAAATATTGCAAGTCATACTCTCTGTCGAATTCTTCAGATGTGTTTCCGAAGACAGTTTTATGTACAGTTTGTGTCTTCCTTTGCTTGTAAACAAAGTGTAGTGCATTTGGGTTATACGTCAAAATACCGGCTCCTGCGTCAGCAGTGCAGTACACATGCATCATGAACGGAGTCGAAGACTGACACAGAAGAGAAGAAATTGTTGAATAAAATCGTTATTTTTTTATCTTTGCACACAAAAAGTATTATCGTAGCTTCATAAAATTAAGGTTGATACACTGGTGTCACATGGACTGTTTTATTGATGAACTTACTACCTTTCTGGACCTGAGAGTGTCTCCACTTGTTGGCTTTATGTTGCTGTGCTTTTTATCATCACTGTTTGTTATTGTTTGGTGATTTTAGGAACTCATCATTTTCCATTTTTTATTATTTTCGTTGATCGTCAACTTGTTAAGATCTGTGTGTTAAAGAAGTTCACTTCCAGTTAAAAATTAACAGATAATGTACTCACCCCCTTGTCATCCAAGATGTTCATGTCTTTCTTTCTTCAGTTGTAAAGAAATTGTTTTCTGAGGCAAATATTTTAGGATTTTTTCCATATAGGGGGCTTCAATGGTGCCCGCGAGTTTGAATGTCCAAAATGAAGTTTAAAATTCAAGGGGCTCTAAATGATCCTAACCGTTGAAGAAGGGTCTTATCTAGCGAAATGATTAGTAATTTTGTAAAAAAAAAAAAAGACAATTTATATACTTTTTAACCTCAAATGCTCATCTTTTCTAGCCCTGCGTGAACTCTGTGCATCCCGGTTCAATACAGTTAGGGTATGTCGAAAAACTGACATCTCTTCTCCCCGAACTTCAAAATCATCCAACATCGCTGCATGAGTACCGACCCAGTGTTTACAAAGTGAACGCTCAAGGAGGGTCAAACACCCTTTACAAAAAAAGGTAAAACAGCAAGGTAAAACAGAAAATGAGATGGGAGTTTTTCAACATACCCTAACTGTATTGAACCGGAATGCACACACACAGAGTTCACACAGAGCTAGACGAGACAAGCATCTGAGGTAAAAAGTATATAAATTGTCAATTTTGCTTTTAGAAAATAACCAATCGTTTCGCTAGATAAGATCTTTTTTCCTCATTTACTAATATAAATATTGTATATAATCTTCACTTGTCTTTTAATTAAGACAAACTGATGCTAATATTCCTGTTATTAATGCTTTCCACTGAAATTATGGTCACTTAGACTAAAAAAAAAGACAATCGAGAGGGTTGCGGCACTGGGAAGTATAAGGGCAACAATTTAGCTGAAATCAAAGAGACTCCTAGCAGTCCCTTTTATGCCTTTTACAGTAACATTCCCCTGGAGGATGTAGTCTCGCCTCATCACGACTTGATCTGGCTGCTCAGTGATCCATACATCTGTCCTGGCCTGAGGCAGGCCAGCCAAGATCCCGGCTATTAGCTGGGGAATGTCACAAAACAATGCGTGCCACAGTGTGTCTAACTGCAGATGGGGAGCAAGAGGGCATGCAAACAAAAACATATACTAGAAGACTGACAGACCCTTTTGACTTCAAGAGTCCCGTGAGATGCGGTCCAGAGAGAAATTTGCCTGTTGCATTCTCAGCATTCAGCCACATCGCAGCCCATCTGTCACCCTGAAATCACTCTTACATCTCAATTTCCAGAGACCTCAGACACCTGTGCTAAAGCACAAGTTACAACAAACAAAACAAAAACACGGTTTAAAATGACATAATTAACAATGTGCAAAATGAACAGGCTTTAGAGTCAATAACTATGGCCCATTTAGTCACAGTTATTAGGGCTCTCACAGTCATGGACAATCCGAATATATCAGCGATATTTGTAATTGGTTTCCAGGTCTGAAAAAGTCAGGGAAATTTCTGAATATAATATATTTTTTGTTTATGTTCCGCTATAAAAATATGTTTCTTGAAAGAAGTGTCTTATGCTCAGCAAAGTGTCTCTTTCCGCTTGTTTAAAAAACAGCAATATTAATTCTATTCTATTCTATTCTACTAATAATAATACACCCAAATTTTGAAGGGTCGTGTATATAACCCGTATTCAGTAATCACAAACTGCTGGACAGATTGCAGTAAGTTGAATCATCTTTGTACTCCCAGACTGTATCAGTCATATCAAATCTCTTTTGATATAATATCTTTGGTTATCATTGGTTTTACTATCAGCAGAATAACCACTGAGAGTAAAACTTATAAGACCGGGCTCTGAACAGTTACTGAGATCACAAAACTTTCCCTTAGGGATCTTCCTGTCTTGTAGCTAGTCTTTTTGATTCAGGCTTATATGAAGACGTTTTATTTCATGTGATTTTGGATTATGGCCTCTTTTAGTGTTAGAAATATGAGTGACATTATAGACTTTGAACTGTTGTCACAATTTTGACCATTTCTGACTAAGTCTGTCTATTTTCATCTTTCCAGTCTCTGAAATTGAAGTGAGTAGGTTATTAAAGTCACTTAGCAGCTGCCAGGCTGCTTGAGCAACAGTGTCAGGGCAAAAGCACTCACACAGTGTTTTTCCTCCTCCAGACAGCAACTTTCAGCTTAATTCAGTCTTATGGGAGGCATTAGGTGCCTCTTTCAGCTTCACTGATGCTTTTGGAACAAATCGGGAAGAGCTATAACATGCCCATGTGATATTGGAGGACGTTTGTCCTTTTGTGTTGAGATGCACTACTTCACAACCACTGTATTTTTCAGGCACAGATGCTTGGTTATGTAAGAACATAACTGCTTGACACCAAATAATTTTGCAGTGAGAAAGGGCCAAGATAAAACTGGATGATGGTTATAAAGAGTGATAGAATATGGCCTTTTATCCTTGTTAAAAGAGCTTTTTTGGCAAGGCTTTCTTGAAACAACAGCAGTCACAGCTTCTCAGACTCTGAGAAACACTGGGGACAGTCATAGTGATGTACTAACTTTCAGTACTCCCTGAGAAGAATTCACAAATCAAGATATTATGATCTGCCCATTTGTTCCTTTAACAGTTCTCACCCATCTATTTTTGTGCCTTCCGGCTTTCTTTTCACTGGTTTCTCACAGGTGCGAGTGATCATCACAGATGAGAATGACTGTGTTCCAGAATTCCAGCAGTCCATTTATAGCAAAGACAGCGTCCCTGAGACAGTCACGACTGCAACGTCACTTCTACAGGGTAAGGCACCATAGCCATTATCTCGAGATCCTTGTATAACAACATGTACAGTAGTAGACCTTAGTAGTAGTAGAAAGTAAGAAAGTGTTTACTTTCATACAGATTTTATTTTAGTCATGCTTTTGCTTTTAGTGAAAGCAAATAACATTTGAGACCAAATATTCAAATACAGTTTTATGCCAAGGTTTGGGAACCCCCTGCAGAATCTGTGAAAATGTGAATAATTTTAACAAAATAAGAGAGATCATACAAAATGCATGTTATTTTTTATTTAATGCTGTCCTGAGTAAGATATTTTACGGGGAAGCCGTGGCCTAATAGGTTAGGGAGTCGGGCTTGTAACCGAAAGGTTGCGGGTTCAAGTCCCAGGTCCGGCAGGGATTGAAGGTGGGGGAAGTGAATAACCAGCACTCTCTCAATACCACGACTGAGGTGAGTCCCTTGAGCAAGTCACTGAACCCCCAACTGCTCCCCGGGCGCCGCAGCGATAGCAATATGGCTGCCCACTGTTCCTGGTGTATGTTCATGTTCATGTGTGCGTGTTTGTTCACTACTCACTACTGTGTGTGTGCACTTGGATGGGTTAAATGCAGAGCACAAATTCCAAGTATGGGTCACCGCACGTCACGTCCTTTCCTTTTCTTTCCTTTCCTTTTTACATATGTTTACATATAGTCCACAAGACCAAAAAATAGATGAAATTATTAAAATAACCTCCTTCAAAAGTTTGGGAACCCTTGGTTCTTAATACTGTGTGTGGTTACCTGAATAATATGTTTTTTGTTTTGTTTGTTTTGTTTAGTTTTGGGATGGTTGTTCATGAGTCCCTTGTTTGTTCTGAACAGTTAAACTGAGGTTTTTTTTAGCCTCTTTTGCATATTTAAACCCTTTCCAGCAGTGACTGTATGGGTTTGAGATCCATCTTTTCACACTAAAGCCGGGGGTGAAAACTTTTGAACAGGATGAAGATGTCTAAATTTTGTTGAAGTATAATTTTTTTTTCCCATTTAGTACTGCCCTTCGGAAGCAACAGAAGATACTTGCATGTTTCCCAGAAGGCAGATTAAGTAAAATTGACCTTAATCTTCAAATTCCAAAAGTTTTCACCCCCGGCTCTTAATGCATCATGTTTCCTTCTGGAGCATCAGCGAGTGTTTTGATGTTTTTTAATAGTTGTGTTTGAGTCCCTCAGTTGTCCTCAGCGTGAAACGATGGATCTCAAAATCATACAGTCACTGCTGGAAAGGGTTCAAATATGCAAAAGATGCTGAAAAACTGAAGAATCTGCAGGACCTGGAGGATTTTTCTGTAGAACAGTCCTCAGTTTAACTGATCATCCAGGAAACCACACAAAGTATTAAGAACCAAGGGTTCCCAAACTTTTGAAGGGGGTTATTTTAATAATTTCAGCTATTTTTTGGTCTTGTGGACTATATGTGAACATCTTTTATGTAAAATATCTTCAGGACAGTAGTAAATAAAAAACAACATGCATTTTGTATGATCTCTCTTATTTTGTTAAAATTATTCACGCTTTCACAGATTCTGCAAGGAGTTCCCAAACTTTTGCATAAAACTGTATCTGATATTTGAATTTAAACATAAACCAGCATTTAACCAAAAAAAAAAATCCTTGTGAAAACCAGGTTCTTGAAGTATTATGAGTATAGATTAGGTAACACATACTCACAATTTACTAAGAGTTTTCCCTCAATAAACACCTAATTTGCTGCTTATTGACAGTTTGTAAGGTAGTTGTTGTGGTTGTTATGTTTATTGGGTAGGGGATCAGTAATGTGGTCATGCATTAAATGCATTTTAAGTACTAGTAAAAAGTCAATATGCTAGTAATACGCTGCTAATAAGCGATTAGTTAATATTGAATAGTGTTCCCTAATCTAAAGTGTTACAAAATACTATAAATTCTTTTTTATCAAGTTATTTATTGGTCATGCTTTAGTCAAGGAGCGCAAAGGTATTAGTTGTTGTTGTGGAAAGAGCATATTAACAATGTGACTTTGTTCTGCACAGTTTGCATCATTTTGTGCAGATGGATGCTGTAATATTGCGTTGCGTACTACTATTTAAAAGTTTAGGGTCAGTAAGATGTTTTTTTTTTAAGAAATTAAAATTTAGTTCAGCTAGGATGCATTAAATTGGTGAAAACTGACTGTAAATACATTTATAATTTTACAAAATATAAAAGACAAAAGGTGTATTTCAACTTACTATTCATCAAATAATTCTGAATAAAAAGCAAAATAGTTTCCACAAAAAATATTAAATGCCACAACCATTTTCAGATGTTTCTTGAGAGCTAAATCAGCATACTAGAATGATTTCTGAAGGATCATGTGACACTGAAGACTGGAGTTATGGCTGCGTAAAATTCAGCTCCATCACAGGAATAGATTACATTTTGAAATATATCAAAGTAGAAAACGTTTTTTTTTTAATTGTAATTTTATTTACTGTATTTTTTGGAGTTATTTTGCACTTTGGTTTACTGGTGTTCATTCACTGCTCATGCAGCTGAAACGGGTAAATCCACAACACTGTTGCCTTTTAATGGATTGTATAACAGCCATATTCATTCTAAATGTATACATTTTCTCAGCGTGCACCTTTATTTCCAAAAGTTGTGTAAAATCAACCAGATTAGATATTTCCAAAAATTGTTTTTTTAGTTTTGAGTGCAGTATACATCAGACAGACCGTGAACAGGCTGTAGGTGATCTATGGGTGTGCCATGAATCTAGTATGCCCTTAGAAAGTCTATTTCTCACACACACCGAGACAACAAGGTGAGAAGATGCGCCCTTCTTCCTCTATCATTCTGTTTAACACCACCTTTGAAGCACTTCTCCCCTGATGTGCCCTTTCATGTATCTAAATTGCGCATTGAATCTGGAGTCTATGTACTAACTCCTGAGAGTGCACTTGTAACACAGAGAATGGAAAACACATGCCCTCAGCCATGATAAGAAGAGCTTTCATATTCTCATTAAATTTTAGGCAACCACAGCTGCTATCAAAGCACCACAGAATGAAGTGATGGACAAAACAACAACTGCAGAGGACAGACCGACTGCCTATGCAGACACAACGGCAAACAAAAGAGAACAAAACAAACAAACACTGGAAAGTTACCGTGATTAAAAAAAAAGCACTGCTGGTCCTGGAGAATAACAGGTCTTGGCAGACATTTTGAGAGCTTAACACAGAGACTCTTGGCAGAATGGGAAAGGTGATGCAGTGAGGTGTACAGCAGATGTGCTGATTAGCAGGTGCATGCCAACCAGCATCTGCACATCCGTCTGTGTGGGCTTCATAACAATTATCTCCACCGAGCGCGAAATATCCTGCTTGCTCCAGTTAAACCTAGAAGAACAGACAAAAGGCTACTTTTCAAGAATAATTTGTAACATGTGGCTACTTATCAAACATTCGTAACGAGTGAGATGGACAGTTTATGATTTAAACATCTGGGGGAACAGCCGTTTTCGTAATGGCTGAGGATTGCTGGATTTTATTGCTGAAGGTCCACTTCAACTTTATGTATAGCAGTAGATTAGGACTCAGCCGACGTATCAGTATGGATTCATCCTGTTTAATTTCCTGTTTTTATCTCACTCGTATTCTCCAATGGTAAAATTTGCTGCAGTAGATAGAATTGAGTGGGGTGGAGGGGGATTCGGGATTCGGGATCTGCCACAAGGACTTGTCAAGTGTGATCTGAAGGACCTGATTGAGCACGCACTCTCACATAGTGCAGTTGGGATCACTGCAAAGTCAGTCACATTCCTAGGATTACACAAACTGCATAGGTAGAAGCTCAATAAAAAAAGTCATCAGTGACAGTACCTTCTAAAGATCACTGGGCCAGTTAAAGGGACAATGGATGCAAAATTCACTTTGACATGGTGTTTGCATATAAATGTGTATTAGCAGTGTGTGGACACAACTACCCTACAATGATAAAAATCAATTCAATCATTTTTTTAATCCTTAAACCTAAACGGTCTCAATTATTAAGGCGTTTTGATTTTCAGGACCCGCCCACAACTGCCCCGTATTTGCATATTTCCACCCTCAGCCAGTTGTACTGGCTGCATCCTCAGCCGACGTGAGATTAATTTTGTTTTTAATGGTAACGCTACCGAATACACAAAAAACGATGAGCAGGGTGAGCAGTAGCTCATTAGCATTTAAAGAGGCATGCACCAAAACAGGTCACTGTGAACAAAGCTGTTTTTGACAAGGCAAAAAGGTGTAGCTTTACACGATCATTGAGGAAACCAAAGTATGTTGCAGACATTTCATGAAGACCCTAAAGAATGATACCAACTTGTGGAAAATGGGCATCCGATGTCCCCTTTAACATATTGGGAGATACAGTGGCATGCAAAAGTTTGTGAACCCCTTGCAGAATCTGAAAATGTGAATAATTTTATCAAAATAAGAGGGATCGTACAAAATGCATGTTATTTTTTTATTTAGTACTGTCAAGAGTAAGATATTTTACATAGAAGATGTTTACATATAGTCCACAAGACAAATAAATAGCTTTTAAATCCCCTTTAAAAAACTGTTTTTTTGTTGTTGTTGTTGTTTTGTTTTTTGGTGATGGTTGTTCATGAGACCCTTGTTTGTTCTGAACAGTTAGTTCAGCATCTGCAGTCAGTTTCTGCAGATTCTTCAGTTTTCCAGCAGCTTTTGCATATTTGAACCCTTTCCAGCAGTGACTGTATGATTTTGAGATCCATCTTTTCACACTGAGGACAACTAAGGGACCCAAACCCAACTATTAAAAAAGGTTCAAACATTTTTGATGCTCCAGAAGGAAATACGATGCATTAAGAGCTGGGGGGTGAAAACTTTTGAAAGTACTATTTTGTTGAAAACTCTTTTTTTTTTTCCATTTAGTACTGCCCTTCAGAAGCAACAGAAGACACTTGCATGTTTCCCGGAAGATAAATTAAGCACAATTTACCTTGGTCTTCAAATTCTAAAAGTTTTCACCCCCCTAATGTAAAATATACTAAATAATACTAAATAAAAAAAATAACATGCGTTTTGTATGATCTCTTTTATTTTGTTAAAATTATTCACATTTTCATAGATTCTGCAAGGGGTTCCCAAACTTTTGCATGCCACTCTATACAGTAAAAACTGTATAACTGAAAAAAAGAATTTAGAGTACTGTATTTCAGTAGTGAATTCATACTTCATTTTCGTTGACTTTAACCTACTGTTGGATTTTCAGTCAAATTGTGTATCAAAATGTGGATCAAATTAGGCAACATTTTAAAGGACTGCATTTTAATGTATGGTAGCACTTTACAGTAAGGTCCCATTAGTTAACAGTTAATGCATTAACTAACAATAAGCAAGATGTTAGGTATTAAAAATACAACTGTTTATTCTTAGTTCATGTTCATGGTTAGCTCATAACAGATGTAGGCACTTGATCTGTTCTGGTCATGTTGTTTATAATATACTGCTGAAATGTCTAATATACAATTCAGCAGAAACTGTTAGTTTTCTAAAGTGCAGAATCAGGGAAACTGGACCTCAGCTCGAGAAATATCTACCACTTTATGTCGACACTAGTTGAGTTGATGTGCAAAGCAGCCCCTGTGTATGCAGCGCTGTATTCTGAAGTTCATTTGAAACAGGCTCACACTTTATTGAACGCCATTGCATTTTACTGTAGTTGTCAGATGCAATAAGACTCACAGCTTGGGATCTTTTGATTGCCAGTCATGTATAACCATTCTCATCGTTCATTTGACAAGCGCATATGCCCAAGCTATTTACACGGGGAAACTCAAATAAAGATTGATCCTATTAGCTGATGCTGCATTTCTTGGTAGTGCAACTTCTTTGTTTTAACACCCACCTCTTGTATTTCTTTCTTATTTGCAGTATCAGCCAGCGATTGTGATTCAGAGCAGAACTCAGAGATCACATACTACACGCTTAGTCCGGATTTCATCATTTCAGCCCATGGCACCATATTCCCGGCAGGCCCTCTGGATTATGAGAAGCCCAACCACCTGTATGAATTCGTAGTGATGGCGGTGGACAAGGGCGAGGTGCCTCGGACCGGCACAGCCACCGTGCGTCTTCGTATGGCCAACGTCAACGACGAGCCTCCGGAGTTTTCGCAGCCTGTGTGAGTTCCTTATCTCTCTCGCCACCCCTCAGCCTAATCACATGACCCTGTAAAGAGCGTGATAATGGAAGCCTGTTCTTTTTTCTTTTTTTTCTGCCGTAAGCGGCAAACATTTTACAGAGACAAGATATTGTTATCTGACTAACAATTTAATTAATGTCATTTTTTCACAAAATCTCTCCTCTGTGTAATTCCAATGTGTTGTCGTGGGTTCATATCCACACTAACTGCATGTTCACATCTGGCGCTTCCTAACGTGTACCAGTGCTTTCATAATGTCTCACAGTCTTGCTGAGATTTGGGAGTGCACTGATCGAAAAGCAGGAAATACACCAACAGAGAAAGTGCATTAGTTGAGCAATCCTGGTTTGAAGTGTCAGAGACCCTTATAGTGGCTGCAGTGCATCAAAGCTGTGCAGTAGTTTTTGATTAGGCCTGAATACTCACACTTCCTGACAGAGCTGTGAACGTTCTCTGGGGCAGGTGGAGGGAACCACCTTGATGGCCATCCTTTTACAGTTTTCAGTGTATGTGCCCTTTTAGTGTTATTAAGAGAAAGGACAATTTATGTCCTTATGATGGACTGGGCCATTTTCACTAGAGAGTCTCTGTCTTAGATAGAGCACTTACTCCAAGGGTTATTAGCTAAAAGTAAAACCACACACACACACACACACTAAATAAATAAATAAATATAAAATTAAAAATAAATAAATGTTAACTGAAAGAATAGTTAAATTTGATGTTCTAATAAGTAAAATGAAAACGGAAGTAAAAATGAATAAAAACAATATAGACATTTAAAAACAACAAAAACTAATGAAATGACAAAGCACACAACAATATTTCTAAAACTTTAATTAAAATTAACATGAAAGCAGAGAATATAGAAATACACTGAATTCAAAACATATCTCAGGGATAATAAAATAACACTGTAATACTCCTTCCAGTACCTGGAAACTAGGGATTCACCCACATTATGGCCAAAAGAGAATAAAAATATGTACAACTCTTTACAACTTTTGATTTAAATAAAATAACTTTGTGTGCATTCATTTATCCATGTTATGTCAAACTGGCCAATAATATTTGATGTAAACATTGATTGATAGTGAAATTTGGCCTCAAGGAGTTTGTGTTTACACTTGATGACCCCCTCTGATGTGTGATAAGATGAGGAAAAATCCTTACAGGCAACAAGCACGACTTTTTTTCAAATTAATCTGCTTTTCCTGATTTTGTGCACTTAAAATATAATACTTATAATATCTATCTATCTGTCTATCTGTCTATCTATCTATCTGTCATCTATCTATCTATCTATCTATCTATCTATCTATCTATCTATCTATCATCTATGTATATCTATATCTATCTATCTATCTATCTATCTATCTATCTATCTATCTATCTATCTATCATCTGTCTGTCTGTTTTTATTTTTTGTATTGTTTTAATTTTTTTTATTCAGCAAGAATGCATTTATTAAAAGTGATAGAAATCGTTTGTAACCTCGTAAAGTCTTTACTATTTTAAAAATGCTATTTTTAAACTTTCTATTCATCAAAAAAACTTGAAAAATGTGTCACAGTTTCCTCATGAATATTAAGAAGCTCAGACATTGATAATAAGAAATCATATTAGAATGATTTATGAAGGATCATGTGATGCTGAAGACTGTAGTATGCCGTTTTAGAAATAAATGTGTTATTTTAAATTGCAATAAGAGGTTACAATATTACTGTTTTTACTGATTTTTGATCATTTAAATGCAGCCTTGGAGAGCACAATAAATGTCTTTCAAAAAATGAAGCGTATAGCGTTAGTTCTGGCAGGTCATGTGAATCAAGCTTGCATCGGCTGACTCTCAGCTGATCACATCTGGCAAAACCCCCTCCTCCATCCCCAAATCCTCCTTTTGCCACAGTCAGGACTTGGCTTCTGATATTTTTCACTGAATAAGACTCCTTTTATCTCGAATAATGTGTTACACTTAAATATCATTAAGTACATTAATGATATCTGATTTGTTCTGTTCTGTTTACCCTGGTGGTTATTATTGCTGTTCTCCCTGCTCATTCATGACAGGCTGCATGGATGGGCAGGGAGTTTTTGCCCAGAACAGAACCATTGCACCAAACAAAACTGTATGCTGGGTCTATCATTTTGATGAAAGTGGTCCTGACAGAACGTCTTTCAATTTGATATAAAATGTCTTACCAACTCCAAAATTTTAAATGGTAATATATATGATCTGGCATATTTTACTGGAACTGTAAAGTATCACTCAATCATTGGAATCCAGAGTTGTTGTCAAAGGGACAGTGAGTCTATTTGTGAACCATGGCTGCTTTAGTGCAAGTGTAGATGTTTTGATGAATGATTGTTGAATGCTGTGGTGTACCTGAATGATAGTTGAATAGATGAATGACGAATTGAATGCTATTCAACAGATTCTTGAGCTGTTGTTGTGGATAATAAACACCACAGCCTCCTCAAGTGGTGCTTGTTGCTGTTTTGGTTTAGTGTTGCTGGTTGGTTGTATTTGACATGGCATTGCCACCCTCTCAAAACACTCAAAGGAAAAATATGGCTATAGTCATCGTGGAACGATATAGGAAACCTCTTCACCATTAGGGTGAAATACAGTAGTCAACATTTGAAGTGAATCAAAAAAGTCCATCAAAATTGTCCTAAGACAAAAACAGTGTATTGTTTTGGTTTTAGGACAACTTTGATGAAAGGTTTTGATCCACTTCAAATGTTGACTACTATATATAAATAGAAATGCTTGGAAATAATATTGAAGGTTTTTAAATCCATTCATCATTTGTATAGCTCTAGGCACCCAAAAATCGCAATAAGCTTTGTGCTTCGTTACTTTTAATATAACAAAAAGTCTCAGCTTTCAACTTCTGTCAATTCCATCATGAAATACAAATAATAAATGTGTTTTTATGCTCTTTAATGTGGCGTGAGATCACAGTATTCGCCTCAGTTCAAGCAGCATGAATCAGTTTCATTTTTACTAGACCTACTAGTTACAGCGTGAAATAAACATGAATAATCATCACGTTGAAAGAACAGAATAACATAATGAAACGAATGTCTCATGTAATCGATCTGTCAGTGTTTAAACCAAAGAAAAACATCAATAAAACAGCTTGTCATGTAACATAACATTTATTCAGAAAAGACACCAATATACCTGC
>JAHKKF010491808.1:0-10369 GCA_019740295.1 Labeo calbasu
ACAATTTTAACCCATACAATGTATTGTTGGCTATTAATATCCTCTGTGCTACTTTAAACATCATGCCCATAAAATACATTTAATATATCTTCATTCCTGTAGAGATGGCTAAATTTACCATTTCCAGTTAATTTACTATTTTTCAAATGACACTATTATTAGCTTTTCTGGGTGTAAATTTAACACATACTCCCTATTTTGTACATACATTATATTAGGGCTGCCGCCTAATAGTCGATGAGAAGAGGCTTGGTCAACCAAAATTTTATTAGTCACTTAGTCGCAGAAAAGAAAATTGCACAGGAAGTCACGCAGCCCATGATGGACAGATCATTAACGGCTGGTCTATGTGATAAAATAGTACATGGGGCAGGACATCCAAATGCTCATCATTCATCGACCTCAAATATGACTTTTCATCTGAAAGACGTATGTGGTAGCAACTTCACATGGCCGCTCAATGTAATGATAACGTAGAAAAATGTGCGCTATTAAAGTGTCTTCGCGGAGAGTGGAAACTAAACTGTAGCACGTACGTTCACTGCATGACAGATAGAGGCATCGGTGCGGTCCCTTGCTCTTAAAATACTCCGTCATTTATGGTTATAAAGACTGTTTCTTTGTGTGCACTCAGGATAACAACAAAACGTTGTGCTTTTGTAAAATAATGAAAGCAAACAGGATGCGCTTTTTGCCATCTTGGTCTCTGTGAACTTGAGCATGAAACATAGAAACTCAGTGTAAACTTGCCTTACATTTAGGGATGGGCGATAATTCGATAATAATTATCACGATATAATTTTCCTCGATAAAAGAGTTCGATAAATGTTCGATATCATTTTTATGTGGCAAAAACGGAACGAAACAGCGTGACTCAGCGAGACAGTCAGACGGCTTTTCAATCTGCACATCGCCATCATTTACCAAGAATTTACTGTAGTAACACAAGGTATTGTGGCAGCAATGTGGGATATTCACATTGAATTTGATTACAGGAGTAATGGTATATAATTATAGTATGTATGTATTTGTGATTAAGCTATAGCGTGTGTGCATTTATACTGAATGTTTTTAGACTACCGTTTTTCATACAAATATGCTACCTATAAAACCATGTAGTTATATTTTTACCATGGTATTGAGGTACCATTATGTGTGGTTTTAACTGTGTTTATCATGATTTAAAATGTATGCTTGCTACTATGGGAGACCAATGCTTAAAAAACAACAACAACAAAAAAAACGGAATTGGCCAAGGAGACTGAAATCGGTGCATCTCTATTAACATGTTCAGATGCATTTTTTCAAACATTATGGCCAAAAAAGTAATTTTGTATATTTTTATTATCAGAGAGATGGCTAAATTGACCATTTTCTATTGCTTTCTATAAGACACTATTATTAGTAGCTTTTATGGGTGTAGATTTATCACAAATTTAATACATACTCGCTATCTTGTGCGTACATTGCATAATGAAAACTCTTTCTACCATGAGAGCAACTGAAGCAAGTACCACCAAATGGAAAGCAGGTCTGCTACCACACTTGTCGAGAGCAAGCAGCATGAAATGAGTACAGAGCCGTTTGCAGAAGAACTGTTCTTGCATTTTGAAACAGATGGACAGAAAGTAGCAATGAAACATCCAGGGCTTTTGAGAAATTGAATCTTGTGGTTCCAACAGCACAGAAGCAGAAGAAAGAACCATAAAAAGGACGTATATATACCTAGGGAATGTTAATTCATACCAATAATTACAAAAAAAAGCATGTAATGGATTAAAACAAGCAATACATTAACTTCTAAGGACAATTTTGCCAATTCACTGCTTTGTCTGCCACAATAATTTTAAATCTTCGTGACTTTTCTCAACAAATATTAATATGATATGCAATTCATTTGTTTTACCTAAATTTGATAGCTCAACATTTCTATATACTGTATGCATGTGTACACTTTTGTTTTTTTGGTTGGATAAGTATGAACACATCTTTGTCAGTATCACAGCAGGTTTTTTTCATGCAGGAAAAGGGTTGGTTGGGTTTGTGGGTATACTGATTAAAGACAATGCGCTTTGAAGGTTGAGAAGCAGGATATGATTCAGTACACATCGTTTGCTGCCTGCCAACATTTTGTTGTTGTATCTGAACTCCCTACTAATATATATAAATAAATACAACATAGCAAGGATATGAATAAATTTGTGGGATATGAATGCATCTTAAGTAAAGATCATTGCAGAGGGAGAACATACAACTGCAAACAATACCGGAAATGGGCGGCTCTCCACAGAATTAAAGAGAAAAGACAGATAAGCATGGATCCAGCGTGCAACACCGGTGCTAGCCAAGCACACAGATGCGGACACACACACACATACTCACACAAGACACACATCTACTCTTACCTTCATGATATAAGACATCCTCTAAAGAAGCAGAAAATGGAGAGAGAATGAAGATGTGTATGAGAATAAAAGAACAGCCTGATAGGAATATGATGGAAAGATCAGTGAGAGGTGAACATTAATTGTTGCATAGAAGATTTCACATGCATTTCATGAGCCATAGAGCGTTGCTAACACCCTTGGCACAATCTTGAAGAGATGCCATGCACATTAATAAAATGTTCGAGTGGGCTTTGGATAGTGTTAGGTAATCTTCAGCTCAAAGACCACAAAACATTCCACTTAAATCTGAGATAGCATCAACACCTCCACCGCAACTTGCGGTCAAGACAATGAAGGTGGCTGCTGGCTGAAAAACTTAACACTCAGAAAAGCTCTGTGCATCGGTTTCCTGTTAGGACCACCAAAAGAATGTACAGAGGGTAAATTACGCTCCCACTCAACATCTCTTATGACTGTTTTCCAGAAAGCGTACCTCTTTATAACCTAGCGCAGCGGAGGGCTTGAGGGGCGGAGCAGGTCTCAGACAGCTTAGGGACCATGGCTTGGTGATCTTGGGGGGTTCGAGAGGACCTCGGTTAGCCACAGCAGTACCGAAACTGTGCAAGTGGTGGGACGATGTGCCAGTCATGGTTGTAGGCTTACCCTCAACACTCTGCTCATGCAAAACACACAAGAAAATAATGATTCACCTGTAGATGGTCATCATACTGAAAAAGAAGAGGCAAAAAAAAAAAAAGAAAGTTGTTACCTTCATTATTGTTCCAACTGGGCTCCCTTCCTTGGTGTAAGCATGAAGATGCTCTAACCAATCCAGCTGCTCCTGTGCACTGCTGCAGAACACCATGGTGCGATCTATCGTCCCCCCTAAAAACACAAACAAAACATCGTCAGCAAAATGGAAGACATAACAACAAGACTGCAACTGCTCAACAAATTTTCAAGCACACGTTTCTTACCATTACAAGTTTTGTTTGGAAATTTCATTGGAGAACCCCCCCCACCCCCCACCCCTCCACCCCCAAAAAAAACAAACAAACAAAAAAAAACAACACCACCAAAAATGACAGAATTCAATGGATAGTTCTCCCAAAAATAACACAAAAAAAATCTTCTCAAAAAGCTTTATGCTGTTTTAAAAGTGATATATCATGAAAATCTGCCTTTTTAACTGCCGTGTTTAAGTGCTATAATCGGATCCCCGGTGAAAAAGGACAACCCAGTAACTTTATTTTGATGAGCCTTTTTCTGCAAGCATGTGAAAAAACAGAGCATCAGATTGCACTCCCCCAGTGATGTGGTAAGAGTGTCTTATTACAATGTTACCACCCCCTAATCTGCAAGTTTCCACCCATGGCGCTGTCATTTTGTTTTCACAAGTGGCAAGGGTGCACCAGTTCTAATGCCATGGCGAAAGTTTCAGCAAAGCATGCAAACTGTTCTGTCTTTGGCTGCACAGACGAGCACAGTCTCTAAGTAGACAAGAGAGCTGTGGATTTGTGGATTGATTTACTTACAGTATATTACACTGCTGCCACACAGATCAACATAAGCATGCGATTTCTTTCCCAGTTGTTTACCTTCACAGACATAACCAACTGTTTTTGTAACTCCTGTGTGTTTTTAACAAACTTCTGTTTATTTGACAGTTTAAGCGCAATGAGACATGAAAGAGAGCTTAGTTTAGTACTCACATGCTGTGTGAGAGCCACTTTCTGTGCACATGCTTATGTGTGCACTCAGAAAATCATATATCAGAAGTTTAAACTAATATGGTTCAAAATGCATCATTTCAGCACGATACACATGATAATCAAAACCAAACAGATGTTTTTAGCAGAGTATCTGAGGTATGAGCTGTAAAGGCACAGCCCTAGTCAGACAAAAGGGGACGGGGAGCAGCAGCTCATTTGCATTTAAAGAGATATGCACGAAAACAGCATGTTTTTGCTTCCACTCAAAATGATACAAGTGCTCTGTGGGGAATTTTGAGCTGAAACTTCACAGACACATTCTGGGGACACGTGAGACTATTACATATGATAAAAATGGGTCATAATAGGTCTCTTTTAATGATACATGAAATACCAAAGAAGAAATCTGCAAAAGTTTCTTCTTTCTGCTATTTTTCTATAGCAAACATTCCTATTAAGCTCCAGAAATGACAACAAATGAAAAACAAACAAACAAGCAAAACAAATATTCTGTCAGTCATGCGATAGCTTTGTGTGAGTAAAGCACTGTCAACAGTACCGACGTCCTTAACAGATATGTCTGTGATTAGCTACAATGATCACTGTTTCAAAAGCCTGCTGTAAATAAACATCTTTCATGCTCTTCAAAGAGAGCTTACACAGATACACACAGGAGCGTGTGAAAGCCGTGTCTATCAGCGGGTCTGCTCTATGAGCAGATATATTAAAGGGGTCATCGGATGCCCATTTTCCACAAGTTGATATGATCCTTTAGGGTCTTAATAAAAAGTCTATAATATACTTTGGTTAAAAATTCTCAATGGTAGTATAAAGCAACTCCCTTTTTACCTTGCCAAAATGAGCTCTGCAAAAATCATCCCATTCTGAGGGATTTTTCCTTTAAATGCAAATGAGCTCTGCTTGCCCCGCCCCTCTCTTCTCTCTGTGGAGTGATGAGCTGCTCTGAGAGATTGTTTACTTTAGCCGCATTTAGCCGCCAAACTTGCGAACTTGCGCGTTACTAGGCTCAATCTGAGATATTCTTGTCTAACTTACATCCCTGCTCCGCATCGAAACAATGGAGGTCAGACGCTCATGTTAATCAACTATCGTGGGAGCGGCCTCTGTCGGTGTGACGCCACACCGGCTTCAAATGGCTTCAGAAGACTTGGAACATGGTGCCTAAGTCACATGGACTACTTTTATAGCGCTTTATTTTGTCCTTTCTGGATCTTGGCAGATGTGGTCTTTACGAACTATATAAAACACCTGGGTGAAATGCCTTGCTTTGTGTTCCACAGGGTGGAAATGGTGACAGTTTTCATTTTTGGGTGAACTATTCCTTTAATAAATCACCTGTACATGTTCTCTACTTGTTGGGTTAAACTCTACTGCTGCTATAAAAATCTCAAGATACTAGCAGCTTTGAAAAAAGCAGCATTGATGACACAGTCAAGTGTACGCTATTCTGTGACCGCTCAGAAAACAAACCTGTGATCTCAAAAGCATAATGGCCTGTCTCTGCATCCTCTGGCTGTTTGGTTACAGTGGTTCCAGTCAGTGGAAGACGTCCCTATGAGAAGAGAGTGTGACGCGAATGAGAGCACTGAAGCTGACACTTTTTCATAAATAACACATGCTCATTGTCATGTACCTAGATAAACATAAGGAAAAAACTCACCTGGTAAATGAAACCACTCATTCTTGGGCTGGCAGACAGCATGACTACCACATTGGGAAAAAGCATGAAGTATCGCTCTTCCTTTTCCTACAAAAAAAGCACATATGCACATTATTTTAAATTCATACTTTTGCAAAAATGATATGAAATACCACTACATAAGCACATTGTTCATGACACAGATGCAGGTGTATGGCATTACAGCACACCCTTACAAACACAAACACCAAATGTCTTTACTAACACACTGTTTTGGATTGGTGCACAGCTTTTTTTTGCTACATTAATTACTCATGATCAACAAACATCATACCTTATTTCTAGCAAACCAAGAAAAATTTCAGCTAAGCAAAAGAGAAAAAGAGAAAGGGAATACGTTGAACAGAAATAGCGAGAAATCACTCCGAATGAATTTAGCAATATAATACCTTCATCAACCGACTATTTTCCTTCAGTTAACCCCCTTCTGATGTTATTAAGGGCTCTATCAGCCCCTCACACCACACTGTTTCCATTAAGGTCAACAGATTCAGAGGGGGCTGTGGTTCAAGTTAAAAACACCACAGATGCAAAACTTTGCAGGGGTATTTGAGCTGTTGACACTTAAACATTTTCCATTCGTTGGCCAAAACAATTAAAAAAAAACAAAACAAATTAATCTGTGGTTCTGGCTGTTATGTTTAAAAAGCTCTGATCAGCACTTCTAGATAAAATTACCTTATTCTGCACAACATTTCAACTAATAATCATTCTAGCCACATCATACTATTTTAACACTGTACTAACATCTAACGAGCATTTTGCACAAAATAAACAGCAATGCAACCACACATATGTGAAAGCAACATTTCAAGCCGAGTTTAGCTGCCACACTGTTACTTCCTGGTTCTCACCCTCCTCCTCACCTCATTCGAGCTGCTCTGGATGTGGACCTGTGACATGTAGACCACCTGACCCAGGGACTTCATGCTGTCGCCCTCCCAGCTCCGCACTGGCTCCGACAAAATCTGCAACTCCAGGTTCTTTCTTTTTCGCAGATCTTGACACTGAGTCTGAAATACACAAACAAGTCAACTTAGTAAAACAAGAATTAGACACTTAATCATTTAATGTGTTTCACAGTATGAGTCAGTGTAAAGACAAACCTATGACACATAATGATTCAAAGCAATATTGCATTATACTTAAGAATCGAGACTGATTCATACCAGGTTTAAAACGGGTTACAATCTGTGATTAAATGCCACTAAAGTATAAAACATTTACAGAATGTTCTTAACTCTCTGAAATGTTTGTCATTCAGAATACATACACACAAAATTGTTCAAAAGTTTGGGGTTGCTATGTTTTTTTTTGTTTGTTTTTTTTAAAGACTCTTACTTACAGTAATACAGAAAAAAACGTGTAAAATTCTGAAATATTATGACAATTTAAAGTAACGTTTTTCTATTTTAATATGTTTTAAAATGTAATTTATTCCTGTGATGGTAAAGCTGAATTTTTAGTATCATTACTCCAGTCTTCAGTGTCACATGACCCTCAGAAAATATGCTGATTTGCTGCTCAAGAAACATTTCTTATAATTATCAACATTGAAACCATAATACATTTTTTCAGGATGTTTTTGATAAATACAAAGCTCAAAAGAACAGTTTTTATTTGAAGCAGCTGAATAAAGCTTTTAATTAATTTAAAAAAAAAAAAAAACCTTAAAAGACAGGCATATATATATATATATATATATATATTAAATAACAGGCATATATATATATCTTATTTAACNAGGCATATATATATATATATATATATATATATATATATATATTAAATAACAGGCATATATATATATCTTATTTAACTTTATATATATATATATGTGTTGTGCATGTTTTAGTGCTTAATTCTCAGACATTAATGGTCTCAGATAAGCATCTAATGATTTTAAACACTGAGAAATACTGAATTATGAGCTTTAAATGTCACATTTTAATGTCAAATGTGACCCTGGACCACAAAACCAGTCATAACAGTCATTTTAAACTGAGATTTATATATCTGAAAGCTGAATAAATACGGTTCCCATTGATGTATGGTATGTTAGGATAGGACGATATTTGGCCAAGGTACAACTATTTGAAAATTTGGAATCTGAGGGTGCAAAAAAAAAAAAAAAGAAAATCACTTTTAAAGTTGTCCTTTAAAGTTCTTAGCAATGCATATTACTAATCAAAAATTAAGTTTTGATATATTTACAGTAAGAAATTTACAAAATATCTTCATGGAACAAGATCTTTACTTAATATCCTAATGATTTCTGGCATAAAAGAAAAATCAATAATTTTGACCTATACAATATATTGTTGGCTATCGCTACAAATATACCCGTGCTACTTAAGACTTGTTTTGTGGTCCAGCGTGACAAATTACCGTAACGCTAAAATAGGTATATTCAAAAACCAAACACGGTCGCTACCACACGATAACCCGGAACACAACGGTCCATTCGGAGTGGGAGGTCACTTTTCCATATTTCCAGGCATTGCATTCATGTTCCTAAATGTTGCTTACTTCTCAAAGTGATTTACAATAAAGTGCGCAAATCATCTCATCGGCAAATACCATTATAGGTAACTGAACGAAAAACATAGGTAAAGGGGGAAGACCAAGTCTACATGACACCTCCACTAGTGAGATCTAAACTATGAAGATGGGACTCTCCCTTACCTGTCAGAAAAAAACAAAAAGAACAAATGAAACCGTTCCACAGAACACAAGTAAAAAAAAAAATCACCTACTACTATAATTTTCTTTGCAGAGACATTTGACCTGAGAAGCTATTGTATATGTAATGACTCATGTTTCCTCAGCCTTTTTAAGTTATAGAGGCACTCTTGCAAAACCTTAACCTTTACATTTCATGTAACAGCAAAATCTCCTCTAACCTGTAAAGTGCATCGAACCTGCTGTGTGGTTTTAGAGATGAGGTTAAAGGGAATTAGAGAGAAAAGACTCAAGATGTTTTGTACCATGACAGGAAACCTCTCACAGTGGTCAAAACTGAGAAGTTAAAGTCAAATGGATTTTATAGAAAGCTTTAGTTGTCAGACAATCACTAAATGGCAAATATGACAGATAACTGAGACATACCACAAGATTTTTAAATGCAACTGTTGCTTTGAGAATGTCACTGTAATCTGGGTGCGCTTCCTATGAGAAAAGAAAAGAAAGAATCCGTAAATATTATAACTTATGAAAAGACTCACGGGCATTCATGGTCTCAGAGCTTACTGTTACCTCCACATGTCGCTCAAGCTCCTGCAGGAGGGTGGGGTACTTGTCAAGCCTCATGAAGGGTCTGCTCAGGCTGGTGGTCAGGGTTAGGATACCTGGAGCACTGGCACCTTGACTCTCCATGAACTTGTCCAGCTCCTCACTGTTCAGGGAAATGCAAAGCATTTTTTATTTGATTTATTTGCTGTTTCTAGATCAGCACATCAGTGTCAGAAACAGTACCTTCATTTTAAAATTTAATTTAAAGACCTGTTTAAAATTAATCAAAGCTTTTTACACATAAATATGAATGTAAGTCAATGGCGATTCCTCCGAGGAGGCAAGGGAGGCAGTGCCTCCTCAAACTACTGAATGACAAAAAAAATCGTAGTACAAAAATAAAACAACGCCAATATTACAAAATATAACTTAAAAAAGTGTATCAATCACTTGCTTTTCTAAAGAAACATCGTCCAACAGCGACACCAGCAGGTAAAATTACGGAAGTCCTTGTCTTTTCTCATTTTGAATCGAATTTTAACAGACCTCTCTCTCGCGCTTTGATTGGATATGACTGGTTATGTTTGGCTGTGATTGGTTCATGCGATAAATCCCGCCTCTTGTGTTCGTGCTCGTTCGCAAATCAGGCTGAATGAGCACTGTAATGGCGTTAATGGGAAGACTAATTTAGAAAGGAAAGTAAACAACGCACACACTTTGATATAACCACTTTGTTATGTAAAAATAAGATTTAAAATGGCATAAAAACATGATCTGTGGGAGTTTTTAGTGAATAATTAGCTTGATGAAATTTAAAGTATATCTCCGTGTCTATTTATCAAGCTTTGACTGATGATCTGAAAAATTCAACAATAGTTAAAATTTAACTATTAAAAAGAATAGCTGAACATAAGTTCACAAATAAAATATATTTCAACTGCATTGAGTTATTATTTGGAATACATGTAAAATGCTAAAAAACACTAACTTTAGGATATTCATACCTGGCTTTAATAAACAGAATAATGATGACAGGGCTCTCAAGTTTTGAAAAAAGTTTGGAGTGAGATTACTATTAGGGGAGGAGCCTCTCAAATATTTGCAGCAGCGACCCCCTGGGCCCCACGCAATTCTCTCAAGTTTTTGCTAGAAGTTCAATTTTATCTATTGTTCAAAATTAACCAGCACAAAATAGAAATTATAACAACTGGTAAATCTGATAAGTCAAATTCATACAAATAAAACAAAATGTTTTATATATTTCAAAAATGCAAATGTATCAAAAAATAAAAAGAATGTTAGCCCCAAATGAGCCAACT
>JAHKKF010491816.1:0-12955 GCA_019740295.1 Labeo calbasu
TACATTATAAAAAAATTAAATTCTCCAAATAAAAATAAAAAAAAAAAAAAAATAAAATATTTAAATTAAAATAAAATATTACCAAATGAAACCCTATGAAATTCTGTTATTTATTTTATTTTATTTTTTAATTAAATTTTTCTGGACTTTTTTTTAAATGGTTAAACTACATTTTATTAATCAAAAAGCCTAATGAACTAAAATTATACAATTTAACATTCATTTATTAAAAGTTTAACAAAAATTACATGAAATGTTTTATTTTTTTCCTCACCTTCTGTTTTATCGTTACCAAATTCAGTTTAAGCATGTCTAATTATTTGAATGCATAAAAACAAATTAATTTTTTAAAGTTTATTTTTATAATACTTTTTACAATATTTCCATTTTTCTGGTTATCAAATGAAGGCATAAAATATTTTAATTTTAATTTTAATTTAATCTTTTAAATCAAATGAAAATTAAACATGAAATAAATATTGTGATTATTCCTTAATAAAATAAAGTTTTAAAATAAAGTTATGCGCCTAGCAAACGTAACCGTGCATCTGCGCCATTCACACACAGAGACACGCAGAATATGGACGATTCATTTAAACAGTCTTTTTGCTTAATACTTAGAGATACTAGTCCATATCGTGATTTGACTTAAGTGTAACGACCTACTTTTGATCAATTCATCCAAACAAATTCCATGACATGCCGCGTTATACAGTAAATTCTTTATGACTTGATTCCGTGATTCTGTCCGCACTGCGGAAATCATAGGGCCATAAGTATATCAATGATACTAAAACAACACTGTCGGGAACTGAATAAAAAATTGGAGTAAAATGAGTCTCAATCATCTGGACAACTCACTTGCTGAGCCAGTTGAAACGATAATAAGAAATAATCACTCACTGAATCTAATGCAGTTATTTGTGGCAAGTCGTTATTTCCAAAATTAGCAAATATAATAAACAAGTTTGAGAGGTTTGTGACATTTAAATCATCCTAATTACTTAAAAGAATTATAGCAATTCCATTTTCTGATACTAAAGGCGCAGAAATGACACCTTTGACCTTTAAAAACCATTCATGAATGGACCAAAAATCAGAAAAAACAACAGTGGAAAAAACAGCGTTTCATGATCTGGACTGCTGGAAATAAGCAGGTCTGCCAAGGATGGGTGGGAACAAATGCAATTGAGAAAAATATACATGCTTGAGACCATAATTCTGTGCAAATGTCATTCTCACCTCCTCCAGCTCTCGCTGCGTCTCCTCCTCCATCCTGCGGATGTCCTCCATGGTGAGCTCCACCCAGCTGTCAATCCAACAGAAGAGCTGACGGTGGAAGTTGGTGAAGATTCTCTTCTCTTGCTGCGAACGCAGATGAAAAACAGTCTGTGTTACCCCAAAGCATCAAGAGATGGGAAAAGTAAACATCTCAAATCTCATTTTGAGAGGAATCACTTGAGCTTTGATCTGACATAGGAAATGTTTTATATCACTAACATCAAATCCAGCACAACACGCCCTGAGACTGCACATATAATGTAATGTAATTTAATGTAACATAATATGCGCAAGTTGTTTGGACCACTTCATGGAAATTTTTTGTCATTACTGTAGCATTACACAGGCATGAAAAAGGGCACTCTGGACTGCTAAATATCTCTTTTTGCGTCCTATATGTGTTTGAAAAAACATGTGAGTGAATAAACAATGAGTGCTAGCTTGAATAGGTATCATTTCTTACCTTGTGGATGAAGTTTTCTATTTTGGTTTGAAGGCCCCACCACTTGAACTTGACAGTGACTAGTTTGTACGCACACATACGAGGAGTGTCCGGCTTGGCCAAAAGCTCTTTCTGTTCAGGGAGAAATCACACTTGGTTTTTATATAGAATTGCATAAATCAGAAACAAAAACGTCTCAAAAATTAATTTAATAGAGCTACTCACCTTCCAGTCTGGTCCTAAAGGTCCACGGCCTGTTTTCTCTGAGTGAAAGATTGCTGGGTCCTCGTCCGGTTTGTAATCCTGAGAGAACGACAATTCGGGTTAGTTATATTTCCTTTCTCCACATTGCCTTGGTTAAGTCAGTGTAGATGTCATTTTCAGAGATGGATACTTAATTTTGATGACAAACTATAAATAAAAAAAAATTGTATTACCAGTTACCAATTTTAATATGTTATCACTGTTGCCACATGACACCATGCACTAACTAGAACATTCATGACATGTGAATTCATGATATTCTGCTTAGTTTTAACCCTGACAGGAATCTGACAAAAATAACCATATACAATTCAGTTTTGCCATCACAGAAATAGATTTTTAAAACATTAAAATAGAAAATAGTTCGTTAAAATTGTAATATTTTACCATGTGCTTTTACCAATTTAATGTATTGTTTGTTTTATTTATTAATTGTTTGTGTGCGTGCGTGTGTGTGTGTGTGTGTGTGTGTGTGAAGAAAAAATAAAATAAAATAATAAGTGATCACTCAAGAGTCACTAGATCTGTGGTAAGATTAAAAGAAAAAGAAAATAAATAAATTAAAATAAAAAATAAATAAAATAAATAAATAAAATAACACATCACCCAAGAGTCACTAGATTTGTGGTGAGATTAAAACTAAATAAAACTAAACAAAATAAAATAAAACAAAATAACAGATCACCCAAGAGTCACAAAATAAAAAAAAACAAAACAAAATAAAATAAAATGAAATAAAAAATAAAATAAAATAAAATATCACCCAAGACTCAAGAGAGTCACTAGATTTGTGGTGAGATTAAGATAATAAAATAAAATAAAATAAAATAAAAAATAAAATAAAATATCACCCAAGAGTCACTAGATTTATGGTGAGATTAAAATACAAAAAATAAATAAATAAAACAAAAATAAAACAAAACAAACAAAATAAAGCATAATAAAGCAAAATAAAACAAAATAAAATAAAAGATCACTCAAGAGAGTCACCAGATTTGTGGTGAGATTAAAATAACACTAAATAAAAAAATTAAATAAAAGATCACACAAGAGTCAGTAGATTTCTGATGAGATTAAATTAAAATAAAATAAGTGCAAAAGTCAGTAAGATTTTAATTGTAAATTTCATATACAATAAACAATAATGATTGCTCAGAGAGTTGCTTGATTTGTTGGTATGTGCTTTCTGGGGAAAAAAAAAAAAAAAAAAATTTGCACGTTATCTTACAAAACACCTTCCCACCACCTCCAATTTGGGAATTCCCATCATTTCCGTATTTTTTTTTTCCCTCCTTGCACTAGTGCGTTCACTCGCACACTATCTTTTAATCTCTCCAACCTCTGCCCTGAGTACCGTGAACATATGGGAATAAGGATTAACCTGAACCAGGACTGATCCACTTAACTAATTAAAGATATGAAGCATAAAAGCGCCGGGGACTGAGAAGAGCAGTCACTTCAGTGCCCCTCCACAGTGAGCAGGAGATGAAGAGCAGCAGATAACCAACACACTCCTGCTAGTCAACACACCACGATGCTGCTGGACTCCAGGCAAACGGACGCAGCTGTATTTATGCGCTCGGCAGCGAGCCAAAATGAGGTCACATGGAAACACATTTGGATTTATTCAAAGCAGCTGATGTTTGACGCAGCGTCTGTGTATGCTAGTACACAGCACCGGCAGCTAGTTTGCTTGATTTTTCAGACAAGATTGTGCAGTAAACTCTGGTGCTTACAGCAAGTACAGGTCTCCCCAGTGTAGACAGAGTAAAGATAAGAAGAAGCCTTCTTGGTAAACTAGTGAACCTTGAGTAATGCAGGTTAGAAGGGCAATGGTCCACACGCTCTAATGTCACGTCACCCTGATCCAGTCTTACGTAACACGCCGGCTAAAGGCTGAATTACAAGTCACACACTAGCCAGCCTAAATAGCATGCAGGATAAGGATTAGCACGTCCCAATTCACTGCACACCGGAAACATTTGCTAAAAGTGCTTTTTTTTGTTTGTTTTTCAGTGCATGTTTTTATGCTAATATTGCCTAATATTCAATAATTCATTTACACATGCTACAAGCAAACAAACAGTATGCACAACACATTTGTGGCATTAAGACATTTGTTTTAATTGTTTTATACTGTCTTATTACAAAGCGCATGCACTACTGTTCAAATGTTTGGTATCAGCAAGATTTTTAATGTTTTTTCATTTCCTCTGCTTACCAAGGCTACATTTTCTTTGTGAAATATTATTACTATTTAAAATAACTTTTCTATTTTAATATATTGTAAAATGTAATTTATTTCTGTGATGAAAAGCTGAATTTTCAGCATCATTACTCCAGTCTTCAGTGTCACATGATCCTGCAGAAATCATTCTAATATGCTAATTAGCTACTTCAACATTTCTAATTATTATCAATGTTGAAAATAGCTTTATTATAAAATAAAACAAAAGATCACCCGTGAGTCACTAGACTTGTGGTGAGAGTAAAATAAAATAAAGAAAAATAAAAATATCTATATATAAATAAATAAATAAATAAATACAATAAATGATCACACAAAAAAGTCACTAGATTTGTGGTGAGATTAAAATAAAATAAAAATTCAAAGTGCATGTTTTAGGCGAATATTGATTCAATTCTTGTGCTACAGGAGGAAAAACTGTCCTACCCAATCAATAATGTAATTAATTTACATATGCTACAAGCAAACAAACAGTATGCAATGCACGTAAAAACTGTATAATTATGAAATAATATTCCTATTTAAAATAACTGTTTTCTATTTGAATATATTGTAAAATGTAATTTATTCTTATGATGCAAAACTGAATTTTCAGCATCATTACTCCAGTCTTCACTGTCACATGATCCTTCAGAAATCATTCAACAAACATTTCTAATATTATCAATGTTATAATCAATAAAGAACAGCATTTATTTGAAATTTTTGCCAAAATTATACATGTCTTTAGTGTCACTTTTGATCAATTTAATGCATCTTTTTGTGCAGGGAATATTACATAACACACAATATTAAACTAAGTGGATAAATCAGATTTTGCCCGTTTGAGATTATCTGCATCAGCCGATAAGCGTTTATGCATGAGCGATTAACAAAACCACAATGGTTGAACACTAAATGAGCCTAAAATAATTCCAATGGACTCATTTAGCAGATGATTTTATCCAAAAGGGCCTTACAAATGAGAAACATCACATGCAACTAGCCAACACCAAAACCTAATGCAAAAACAACCTAATGCATTTGCAGCAGAGGCCCATTTTTGAGTGCCAGCTGACCGCAGGATGACTGGACCATGAGCTTTATATTCAAAGCGGGTATTACTACAAAAAAGCAAATGAGATCAGAGCATTTCAAGACTGGTAAGTTTAAAGTGCACTTACTCCAGGTTCAACCTGAGAGCGATCGGCTATATCGATATGCACAACCTCCACTGTCTTCCACGTGGTGGGATCCAGATCATGTACCTGGTATTGAGCACAAACAAAGGTGAAAAATCAGCCTGAGGATGAGATCACAGATGCATTCAAAACATCAAATAACAAAGAAACGTTTCACTCACATTCTCTAAAGAGCCCATGTCAGGTTTATGCCACGTTTCAATTTTAATCATGAAGTCATCTTTCATGTATTCGTTCTGAGGAGAAGATGCAGTGATGTTTACATTCACAAATTGCAGTTTTATCACACAGCAGCATGAGATCACTTTAAACTGTGGTTTAACAGCGCATGCAATGCAAATATGTTTCTAAAGTGTTTCTGAGGTCCAGCAACTTCAGAGCGGCCCAAACCGCATGTTTTCAAATTGGCTTTAATGCTGGAAGGAACGAGTTCCTAGAAAACAGGAAGTGAAAAGGCTGTACTCCAAGTTCTAGGTAAATTGGTGTTACGATTGGTATGCTGAACTAAATACACATACAGTGTTCCCAAAACATATTCAGATACTCGAAGCAATAGTTCAGCCAAAAAATGAAAACTTGCTGAAAATTTACTCACCCTAAAGACATCCAAGATGTAGATGAGTTTATTTCTTCATCAGATTTGGAGAAATGTAGCATTACATCACCAGCTCACCAATGGATCCTCTGCAGTGAATGGGTGGCGTCAGAATGATAGTCCAAACCGCTGATAAAAACATCACAATGATCCACAGGTAATCCACACCACTCCAGTCCATCAATTAACATCTTTATGAAACAAAAGCTGCATGTTTGTAAGAATCAAAACCATCATTAAGATGTTTTAACTTCAAAACATGACTTCTGATCATTCACAATTATGCTTCCTCCAGTGATAAAGTCCATCTCCTGTTGTTCTCCCACATCAAAATGCACTCACATATTTGTTTAGAGCTGTTTTAGACCATTTTCATTTGTAAACGGTGCTTGACCTGTGCATATTCCTCTCCGGATTCAGGCTAGATGACTTTTTGTTTTTTGTTTTTTTGTTTTTTTTTTCCAGAGGAAGCGTTATAATGGATTATAGACATTTTAGATATTTTAGCCAGAGGCATTGGTTTGAAGTTAAAAACATCTTAATGAATTTGCATCTTCAAACACACATCTTTTCACTTCACAAGACGTTAACTGATGGTCTGGAGTGGTGTGGATTACTTGTGGATTATTGTGATGTTTTTTTATCAGCTGTTTGGACTTTCATTCTGACGGCACCCATTCACTACAGAGCATCTATTGGTGAGCCAATGATACATTTCTCCAAATTTGATGAAGAAACAAACTCATCTGCATCTTGGATGTTATGAGAGTAAGTACATTTATAGCAAAATTACCTTTTTGGTTCAACTATTTCTTTAAGCCACACTTAGAAGTAGGAATGTCATGGCATACGATGACATAATTTATCAAACAGAAAGACAACGTGCACTTTACACACAAATATTGAAACTAAACAATAAAAACATGACTTGATCATCCATTGATGCAAACTGCAGGCATTTCATAATAAATGATCATGCACTATAATTTAATGTACAGTCATAATAACAGCTAGTTTTCGTACTTACAGTCACAACTGAGGAGAATGGAGCAGCATGCAAAAATAAAAGAAGAAAAATAATCAGGTGACACAAATAAACCATTCATATCTCCACTGTCAAAACAGACAAACACAAATGAGGCCGAAACATACTCCGAGCACATGAATGCAAACCGTTATAGCCACGAAAAATATGTCAGTGCTCAATTGATAACGCAATTCATAGTATGCACGGTGTACTTACAGGGCTCTACGCTTTTCTTTTTATGAGCACCTTCTAATCAATGATCAAAAAATCTTATCAAAAATTAGCCTTCCCATTACGAGGCGATTTTTGACAAAGTGATTTACAGGGGAATTTTGTTTTTACCTTTTTCTAACTTTACTAAAAGTATATCATCTTTTATGTCAGTTTTTTAAAAACTTATATTTTATAAGCTCAAAATTTCTAATTAAAACAACAGAATAAGAACAAGTAGAATAAGAATAAGCTACCAATAAAATTAAATCAGTATTAACAAAATTAATTTGTACTACAGAGGTGGCACAGAACAACACAAAAGTGACTTGTAGCTGTATTTTCAATGTTTAATGAGGCTCAGAGGTGGCATGACGCAACCGAATTCATAAATTCATGTTGAGATTAATGTTTTAAATATAACATTTTGAATATAGAAATATTAAATGATTTAAATAACTGAAAAAATACTTTAAAAATGAAACTAAAACTGCCAGTTGGTGGCAGCAAGTCACTGATTTAATTACTGAATCATTCATTCATTTGATTCATTCGAACAGCTGATTCATTCAGGAATAAAGCAAGTAACTGTTTATGAAGGGGAAATTGAATCATTGACTCACTAGATTCGTTTAAAAATGCACATTCATTCATAAAGAAAACACTGCTGTGTTTGAACAGAGATGCGCAGCGGCTCAGTTGTGACTTGTTTCAAACTATTTTTGATGATGAAATGCAGCAAAATCAGGCAATAGTCAGAAAATGTAAGCCACTTAAAATTAATTTCTTGTTTATTTAACTGTTGTAAATCAATCTCATTTACAAACTCCCATTAAAACCTGTCACTCATCTTAATTCATGGTGATCCCACAAAGTTCCACTATAATCAACGAAGCTCTCTACACTGCACAATGAATCTCTTATTTACACCGTCTACACTTTAAGAAAGGATTTGAGATATATGAATGTGATACATTACTCAACGTTGCAAAAACACTCAACGCTGAAGCTCCCCTCAGCGCAAACACAAATACGCTGAAGGGGTCAGTCGCACACAGTAGTTTTCAGTCACAAATGCGACTGAAATGGTCGCACTGTAGAGCCCTGTCTTAGCATATCAGGTTGCTTTCAGTCATTTAACTAACTTAATGTTAGTTACATGTTTATAGCAATGTTTATAGCAAGCTACCAAAAAAACAACACTGTTAAGCTTGGTATGCTTTTCATATCTGCGTTTGCATACTTGCCGAGTATGTTTCAGGCCTAATTCTTTACCAAACGGCACATGTGAGAACTTTGTGAAACAATCAAAAAACACTGTATACGCATGACATCTGTGCCAATATGTAATGCATTACATATTGTCATATGCAATAAAAATATGATAGTGACGGATTGTGTGGTATAACGGATGAAAAGGTTTCCACTCACTCGTGCGGCAGTATGGATAAGCGTTCCAGGCCTTTTCGTGGAAAACTAACGCCCCCTCTGGTGCGATCATCTTCACAAAGCCCGGCACTTTACTGGATGAACGCAAAACAGAAGAGCGCCAGAGTAATTATTTACAGCTTTGTGTTACGTTGAATGGTTTGTCATCTGATAATGTGCTGCAAAACATTTGAGATGTGTGACATCTGACAATACTACACCGTAGGTGGTGTAAGCATCAAGAATAAACATTTTGCTAATTACTCACTTAAAGGGGAAGTCCACTTCCAAAACAAAGATTCACATATACATGTACTCAACCCCCTGTCATCCAAGATGTTCATGTCTTTCTTTCTTCAGTCGTAAAGAAATTGTTTACATTTCTCCATTTAATGGACTGATATGGTTCCCCGATTTTGAACTTCCAAAAGGCAAGAAAGAAGGGTCTTATCTAGCTAAACGATCAGTTACTTTCATAAAAATAATACAATTTATATACTTTTTAATGCCAAACGCTCGTCTTTTGTTACTTTGCCTGGACTGTTTTGTGTTCCGGTTCATGACAGTTAGGGTATGTCGAAAAACTCTCATCTCATGTTCTCCCTCAATTTCTACATAGTCCTATATCGCTGTTTTACCTTTTTAGTATCATTGACAACCGCATTTGGGATCGTTTGAAGCCGCATTTAAACTGCCTTTTGGAAGTTCAAAATCGGGGCACCATACCAGTCCATTATATGGAAAAAAAATGCAGAAATGTTTTCCTCAAGAAACAATTTCTTTACGACTGAAGAAAGAAAGACATGAACATCTTGGATGACAAGGGGGTGAGTACATTATATGTGAATCTTTGTTTTGGAAGTGGACTTCTCCTTTAACAATACTAGTAAAGTTGACTTGTTTTTACCTCTTTAAGTGGTAGATTTTGTGTGTGTATTGTCCTTTCTCGCCCTCCTTTTCATATGGTTCGTTCTTAAGCACTTCAATGCCCTCTCCACCACCCGTCTCATTTTTACTGGCCTCAGCCACGGAGAAAAGCTGCCCGACTTGATACTGCAATTGCAGAGAGGAGAGAAATAGGTCAGGTCAGATTTGACAGATCAGATGAACACCTAACAGACACTTCAAACTCAATACCAAATGAAAGGTGACTATTAACCTCTCTATGAATACCTTGTGAAATAAAAATGGGAGTATATATTATATATATATATTTGAACCCTTTCCAACAATGACTGTATGATTTTCAGATTTTTTCACACCAAGGACAACTGAGGGATTCATATTCAACTATTACAGAAGGTTCAAACGCTCACTGACATGCCAGAAGGAGAAACAATGCATTAATCTTCATTCTTTTCAAAAGTTTTCACCCCCTGGCTCTTAAGGCATTGCTTTTACTTCAGAAGTATCAGTGAGTGTTTGAACCTGCTGTAATAGTTGCATGAGAGTGACTCAGTGACCTCAGTGTGAAAAGATGGATCTCAAAATCATACAGTCATTGTTGGATAGGGTTCAAATTCACAAAAATGCTGGAAAACTAGAGAATTTGTGGGACCTGAAGGATTTTTCTGAAGAACTGCAGGTAGTTTAACTGTTCAGGACAAACAAAGGGACTCAAGAACAACACAGTATTGAGAATTTCTTTAATTTCAACTATTATTTTCTCTTGTGGACTATCTTTTATGTGAAATATCTTATTCAGGTCAGTACTAAAACAATAACATGCATTTTGTATGATCCCTCTTATTTTGGTAAAATAATTAACATTTTGCAGATTCTGAAAGGGTAATGTAAACTTTTGATTTTAACTATACTAAAAAATACCACTGGTTTAGTCAGTCTTTAAAGTCATCTATATGGAAAAGTTTTTCTCATCTCTTAAAATTAGGTAAACATCATAATTTTTAAACTAGCAGTCTGACATGCATGAATACACAAACCCTACAGACTTCATATACGAAACTCAGATCAGCATCTGGGGAATTAAACAGCTCTCATATAATTAAAATATGTTCCTTCCAGCAGTTCCAGATATGAAGACAAAGCTTTGCATTGTGTGACTGATTGATGCCTTAGAGGGACATTATAGTAAAACCAGTTTTACAAAGGCAAACTGGGAACTTATGTAGATATGCATGAATAGATAAGCTAAGCTTTGGAACAAAAAGCCATTAAAAAAAACATTTGTTAACTGAATAAACTAAATGCGTATAAATATTTAAATGAAAATTAGTTCAACTTGATAAAAGCTGAAATAAAAATTTATAAAAAACTACATAGCAGGGTTATAGTTGATGAAAATTAAAGCTGAAACTGAAATTAAAACCAATTTTTAAAAAATAAATGTGAAATAAATAATAACGTGAACATTTACTGAAATAAAAAAATAAATGTAAATAGATATTTGCATTTTAATACATGGTTTAATATTATAATTATTGCAACTATTTGCCAAGGCAACATTTCTCATTTTAATCAAGTTAAACTTGATGTACTAAAATAAATAAAACTAAAATTAAAATAAAATAAAATAAAATAAATAATCTACTGACATATAAAATAAAAAAAATAAAAAAATTACTACAATTCTAATATGAAAATGAACTTAAAATAATTAAAAAAAGCTTTTGAGCTTGTTGCAGTGCATTCTGGGCTTGCATTCTAAGCACAGGAAAAAGCGACAAGTGCAACTACGATGCCATAACCAGCATGCACTGTAGGTAGCTCACTAGGTTTTGGAACAGAACCCTAGAGTATGTTTTTCTGAAAGAGGATCCTTGTATCCGTGCATCACATATGAGCGCATCTGCAACTCAGATCACTTAAAAACAGCCTGCTTGACAGCTGTCAGGCTCCAAAAGGACTTCACAAAAGTAGTCTGCCTGTACGTCGCATGCTACGAATCAATGGCATCCTAAATGCAAAATATCAAACAATGCCAATCAAGCAAACATCAAGGGTGTTTCTCTCAAAACAGCGCGAGACTCAAATGTTCCCCGAGGGCAAACGTGTTCTACATGCATGACATGCTTTATCTTGTCCTTGTTGCTCTGATCAAATCCTCGACGTTCAGAAACGCTGGGGTTTTTTATGCGATTGTTGTGATGTTGAACTCTAGAGAAACATCAGATGGAGCCGTCTGACTCTACTGATGCTGCTAATGGAACTAATAACCGTTATTAAACCACAGGAAATGAGCGTCTACGCTGGTTTTCAAGGTCAAAGTGATGCTGCACATTTACAGTCCATTTTTAACTTATTACTTGGGGAGGAAGTGTTAAAAAAAAAAAAAAAAAAAAAGGACTCACCTCTTCCACCGAGCATGGCAAGACCACACGACTGAAAGAAAATAAAAAACAAGAACAATTAATAATGATAAAAAAAAATAATGAATGCATGTGTGAATTTTAGTGGCTGATTCTTTCAGTGACTAATGCTAAAAAACACAATATATTATTCAAATAAATGTAACATTTGCTCTCATTAAATTTTTGTTAAATACACATTTAATAATATTTTAGATCAGCATTTATAAATATCCATATTTTTTTTTATATTTAATTATAAAATAAAATAGATAAAATTATATAAATTATAGAAATAAATTAACATTATGAAATACAGTTTATGATTTTAAGATTCTGATAATTCATTCATTTCATTTATTTTAAATATTTATTTACACAATAAAATATATAAAAATAATTATTGATTGATGTTGATCATTCAAATATGTATACTTTTAATTTATTTTTAATATATTTATTTATAAAATAAAATGTACAAAAATTCTAATTATAAATAAAACAATTTAATTATAAACATCCATTTTTTTATTTATGACTTTATGATGCTGATAATTCAAATATTCATAAATATTCATTTTATTTTATATATTTATTATAAAATAAAATGTATACAAATGATAAATTAAAATTATAAAATACATCATTTTTTATGATTTTATGATGCTGAGAATTCCAAAATTTATAAACATTCATTTATTATTTGTATATATTTATTTATTAAATAAAATGTATAAAAATTCTAATATAAATTAAAATGATAAAATACATACTTTTTACATTTTTCATAATGATGCGGTGTAATATCAGGTGATTAATCACCCTGACTGATAAATACAAGTCTATCACTAAACTGATAAACCAGTTTTACTGATCGATGCTGATCCCAATATTCAGATACATATACATAACACCACATAATGCAATTCAATGCCAGTAAATGAGATTTTGGGAGGTTTGTTTATAACATA
>JAHKKF010491821.1:0-23495 GCA_019740295.1 Labeo calbasu
ATAAGCTTTCATTGGATTTTTGTTCTTGTTTTTTTTTTTTTTTTTTTTTTTTTTTTTTTTACTATTTTTTGTTCTGTTTTGACATTCAAACAGCAGTGTAAACATCTCCTTTTCTGCTCCACTAAAGTAAATAATACAGGTGAGTAAATGGTGACAGAATGATCACTTTTGGGGTGAATTATCCCTTTTAGAGATGTTGACCATACAGTGATCAGTGTGTTTTAGAAGAGAGTGCATCAGATGACATTTGAGCACCTGGTTTTCTGTGTGACTGGTGTGTGTGTGTGTGTGTGTTAATGTTCCTGCAGAGGCTGAATGACTGTTATTACACTAATGGCTTGGTAATGTTGGTTTTCCGGACTTGTGTGATTGTTACCAAACCTGCTGTTGTGAACACAGGTGGACGATTCACTCTCTAACAGCACTAAACTTCCTTTCACATGAGTGTGCCTTACCAGAATCTCACTGTAATACACTTACACTGGAGAGAACTGGACATAGTCCCTTAAAGGAACAGGTCACCTAAAAATGACAAGTTAGTTATCAGTCGCCTTCGTGTTGTTCCAAACCTGTATGTGTTAAAATCTTCTGTTGAACACAAAATAAGATATTTTGAAGAATGTTGATGGTAGCCATTGACTTCCGTAGTATATTTTTCCATACTATGGAAGTCAATGGGGACCAACAGCAGTTTGGTCCAGCAACACTCACACGGTGACTCTGACAAACTCTCACGACCATTAAGTGCACACGCACACACACACACACACACACACACACACACAAATGCACAATGTTCTTTGTGTGTTTTAAGTCCCAGATGTTTCTTCAGGTTCTTCAAAGTCTGTGAGCTGCTGCACTTCAAACGCTGTAATTAACAATCACATGTGCAAAACACATGCACACGCGCGCAACGCTGCGTTAATCACCACAACCATCCTTCTGACACCCACACAGATCTGCTCACCCATTAAGTTATGACAACATTATTTCTGAATGTTCTCTGAACATATTTTAGAAACATTTTTTCATGGTTGTGCGAACGTTACGGAAACATTGTTTCTTTCATAAAAAAAATGGTTTTTTTCAAAATTTGGAAACTTTTATGGAAATGTTACTTTTGAATATTCTCTGAACGTTCTGAAACAAGTTGCAACATTTAAAAACTTTCTAGAAAAAATGCTCCACGAACAACGTATGAATAATGTTTTCGTGCTAACGTTCAAGAACATTGTTACTTTAATTTTTGCTCATAACTTTGAGAGAATCTTGCCAGAACGTTCTGTTAGTTGGGCATGTCAGCCTACTAGAAACAACAAACTAACTAATTGATGGTGGTAAGTTTGGTTCATTTCAGTCTTGTATGGGAAATGTGGGTGAGTTTTCTTTTGCAGGGAACTTTGGGTTCATCGCTCTCGTTCTCTGATCTGATTGGTTTTTGCTGCATCAGATCTCATCAGGCGTTTCTAAGCTCTTCTTCTTCTTCTCCTTCAGTCTGTCTCTGTTTAAATCCTCTTCTCGTTCACAAACCATTTCCACGTGCGCACGGAGGAAACTTGCAAACATCTGCAGTTTCCATCAGAAGTGGTTTGTGGGGCTGGTTTAGTGGGGTGGAGGGCTTTGAGGAGACAGACGGCCAGAAGAACCATAAAAACATTCAACAGACAGGCCAGAGTAAATGATTCTTAATCAACGCTCATGTGGAGACAAACATCATCATCTTCAGCCGAGAGCTTCAGATGCGTTTCTCTGGAATCGTTTCCAAAAGTCTCAAAAATTTAAACAGGATTTGTGTGTGTGTGTGTGTGTATAGACTAGTTTCTGCTCTGAATGTGTCTGGCAGTCAGAAGCTTCTTCTGCCCAAAGAAAATAAGCTCTGCGCCGCCAGACGCCTGCTGACGCTCTCCTCTAATTGGCTAATCAAAGAAACTCAAACTCGGCTGCAAATGAGCTGTGATGACCCGTCCCAAGCAATCAGAGGCCCCGCCCCCCGCACCACGAGCAGCCAATCAGCGCTCTCTCTGAAAGCGCACAAAAGAGAGTTGAACAAAACACGCTCTCGACCGCTGATGTTCACTAGAAAGTGGAGTGAAAACTACTGGTGAGTGAGAATAAGACTCTATAACTGCATTGAGAACACAAACACACAGGTTTATTAACATGATGATAAATATTACACAGTACCGCTGGAGAGTGAAGAACAAAGAGGCTTTTTTGTGAAAATAAAAATATTCCTTTAGCGCCACCTAGTGGAAACTATTGCGATTAAAAACAACCTGAACTGTGTTCACAATGGAATATGCATTTGACACTTTTTTACAACAATGAACTATATTAAACAGTAGTATTATAAACAGCTGTCACATGACTTAATTATAAGATCAGTGTCCCGTTATAATCTGTATAAATTAAAAAAAAGGTTATTTAGCATTTTAATACATCTATATGTAAACAGGTCTTAAGTCTGATATATTAAATTCGTTTAAATAAAGTAATTCATAAACATAAATTCATTAGTTATTTTAAATATAATTATTTTAAATAATGTTATTTTAAAGTAATTATTTATATATATATATATATATATATATATATATATATTTAAATGTAACAGTTATTTATTTGTTATTAAATAATAATATAATACCAATTAATTACACAATATAAATAGTTATAAAATGACATGAAAAATAAAAAATAGGTATATTAAAAAAAATAGTTCTTCAAAAGATTTAATGTATAATCATTAAAGTAATTATACATTATAAGTATTTTTATACAATATAAGTATTTTTAATAAAATACATAAAACTAATATGTGTTTTTGTAAAATATATATTAATATAAAAATACCAAAGTTTTTTTTAAGTAATAAATAAAATTAAAAGATTAATGTATATTGTATGTATAATCTAAAATTAAATAATTAATTTTAATATGTGACCCTGGACCACAAAACCTTAAGTAGCACAGGTACGTTTGTAGCAATAGCCAAAAATACATTGTATGGTTCAAAATTTTTATTTTATGTCAACAATCATTAGGATATTAAGTAAAGATCATGTTCCATGAAGATATTTTGTAAATGTCCTTCCATAAATATATCAAAACTTAATTTTTGATTAATAATATGCATTGCTAAGAACTTCATTTGGACAACTTCAAAGGCGATTTTCTCAATATTTTGATTTTTTTTTGCACCCTCAGATTCCAGATTTTCAAATAGTTGTATCTGTTCAGCTTTTAGATGAAGTGTAAATCTCAGTTTAAAAAAACTGACCCTTTATGACTAATTTTGTGGTCCAGGGTCACATATATGAGATGTATAAGAGTTTTAAAGTCTTCAAAGATTTCACTTTTAATAAATGAGGGGACTTTTTCTTTAAGCACAAAGTAAATGCGAATGCTGTATTGTTTTGGAGGTCAGACGACACGCTGAACCATTGCTGTTGTTTCTGTAATGGAGTCATTAGTGCACTCGTTAGTGTGTTTACTTCAGTGACTCTTAATTAATGACGGACTGATTAGAGGCAGCAGGAGCTTGTGACCTTTGACCTGACGTCTCACATCTCCGCTGATAATGAGAGTGAGGAGATCAGCTGATGACGGTGAGGGTCAGGAGGACGTTTCACTCCCCGCTAATGAACCTCCTGCTGATATCAGAGCAGCGCAGGTTAGCGAGCGCGCCAGCGACGGGTCACCTGGAGGAACGGCGCAGGTCAGAGCCTCGTTTGCTTCATTGTTTGATCAGAAAGAAGCTTTGCTCTTAATAAGCCCGCAGCGTTTGACTTTCATTCACGTGTGTGTGTTTGCTAACTCTACTTGAAGTCTAAATCTCAAGAAACTTAATTTTATTGGTTTTAAGGACACATAATGCTTTCATAAAGAGTGGTTTGGTGGCCTTGTCCTCATTTAGACAGATAAATGTGTGTGTTCGCTGTCAAAGGGCTCTTTATCCGGTTCCTGGACTGGGAACCGCGTGAAGACCCTCACGTCTCGTGGGTCTGCTGTCCTTGCTGGAGATCAGGATGGATGAATCCGTTCTGCTCCACGTCTCCTGCAGCGCCTGCAGCGTGAAGATCAGGAGCCGCGGCCGTCATCAGGGACTCGAGAGCGTTTGGGGTCGACGGCCCCGTTCCCTCGTGCAGATGCTTCGGGCCAGTGTGACCCTGATGACTTTGAGTAGGACGTCCAGCAGGTGTCGACCTGCGTCCTTGAAACACTTACAAGAAATACCAAAACGTGCCATGGTAATGCTTGGAGCTCTGTGGAAAAAGTTTGAGAAAATCATTGTTAAATTTTATTTTAAATAAATAAATAAAAAAAACTTTTTTAAGGGAACAAACAAATAAAAATTGATTAAAATAAATATTTAAAATAATTAAATAATACATCCAACGGTACAATAGGAAAAAACGTAATAAATGTAAGATAATAGTTTATTCCGAGTCTATAATCAGACTCGCCATCATACAAACAGAAGCAGCGCCACCGTGTGGATCAATGACGCAATTGACTTTAAAACGCTCTATAATTAAGGATTTCTAAAATAATATATTGATAAAAAATATCTGCCATAAGACATAAAGAATTAATAAAAAAGGTATATTAAAATTCTTTAAACATTTAATATGTAATCATATAAAGGAATTTTTAAAAATACAAACATAATATGTTTGTGTAAATGTTTAGAAAAAATAAGTAAAATGAAAATATTAATGATGTATATGTATGTATTAAATAAATAAATAAATAAACAAATACATAAATACAAAAATGAATGAACTCATTCGTATATAAGTCTATGGAAATTTGAGCCTGTTTGGGTTTAACAAAACTAATTATTTCCTAAATAATATTTTAGAAAACCTTTGAATGTTTCACTTAGTAAAATAGGGAGGTTATTTCTTTATACAGAGATGTTTTTATACACAAAAATATTATTTTTCCCAAATGTGACTTGGGAAATGTTTAGTTTTTATTGTTATTGCATTACATTATTAAGTTGTCAGTGTATTAGTGGAAGAAATTTACAGACAATGTTTCTGCAGGTTGTATTGTTACTCCAGTAGGTGGCGACAAATGACTTTTTTATGAATGAGTCACTGATTCATTAATCCAAACGATTTGTTCAGTAACACTGATTTATTTAAAAACAAAACATGTGACTGCCGTTATAAGTGATAAATCTGAAGATGCATACTAGCATATCTTTCTATGGCCTAAATTGTAAGAGTAGTATGCTAGTACGCTGTTCCGAAATGAACACGAGTCATTGATTCGTTCATTCAAACGAATCGTTCAACAACACTGATTCATTTAGCAACGAAGCAAGCGACGCGATGAGTTTATGAACCATTCGCTCAACTTATGGGGGTTTATTAATTTTCAGTGGAAAAATAAAAATACACAAAGTAACTAAAAATACTATGCATAAAATGTAAGTTGCTCAATATTAATCGCAATCGTGCTGCTGGTTTTGAATATCAGTCACGTGATCTGCGGCCTGTATGTTTGTTTTATTCACTTTTATTTTAAACGTTCATTTAATAATTCCATTTTAAATCGTCCTGTGGTTTGAAAGCGAAATGTTAAAAGTACAAATAATCTATACGTCCTTGAAATATTTGGTTGTTTTGCTTCTGTTTTGAGTCACAAAGAAGCTGCACATAATAAGAACCGATTTATTTGAATATTTTAAATATAGGAACTAAATTAATTTACATTTACGCCTCAGTCAGTATTCAATAATACGGAAATATGAGTATGTTCGCGTTTATTCCGAGTCTATAATCAGACTCCCCATCATACAAACAGCAGCAGCGCCACCGTGTGGCTCAATGGCGCAACTGAGGATTTTAAAAATAATATATTGTTAAAAAATATCTGATATAAGACATTAAAAATTAATAAAAAAACAAACAAAAAAAAAGGTATATTAAAATTTATAAAATTTATAAAACTTGCCTTGCCTATATTAAAATCAAATTGATTAATTCTTGAAATATTTAATATATAATCATATAAAGGAATGTTTAAAAATACAAACGTAAATATATAAATAAATACTAAATATATAAATAATAAATAAATAAATACAAAAATGAATTAACTCATTCTTTTATAATTTGAGCCTGTTCGGGTTAATTCAGTGTCCATAATCAGACTCGCCATCATACAAACAGGAGCAGCGCCACCGTGTGGATCAATGACGCAACTGACTTTAAAATCCAAAGGAAAAACACTCATGTAAAATATTTAATTTGCAATTATTTGAATTGAATGTTACAAAAATAATTATAATATATAACACAAAATAAAAAAAAAAAGAATATCTTGATAAAATATCTGACATAAGAATTAATATATTAATGTTTAGTGTATATGTATAATATAAAAAAATTAAATAAAAATGAATTGGCAACGCAACTGATTTTAAAACACAAAGGAGCAACACTCACATAAAATAATGTTTATTGAATTCTCCATTATTTGAATTGAAAGGTTTTCAGTTTTTGTGCAGATCTCAGATTATTATAGAAACCTGAGTCTCCATAAACACTGAATGTTTGCAAGAACAACTCATAAAAACCTGTACAATCATATACAAAGATAGATTTGATCATCAAACCATCAATAAATAATCCCATCCCTTTCAAACGGATGCTCAGATGGAGAACACCACCGATCGTGTTGTCAAACATTTAGTGATGAAAAAGGCAAGTATGTGCTTATAATTTTTCCTTCAGCATGTAGTGAACATGAACGAACAGCACAGTTTAATATATTTCTCTCGTCTCTCATCCGTCAGTTGGTCTTGAATGCATTACTGAAGCACCAATGTGTTTTGAACAGAGTCGTCAGAGGTTTGCGTAGTATCGGTCTCGGTTCTCGTAATCCCTGTGGGCGAACTTGGCGTCTTTCTTGCTGTGTGGGATGCGGCCGAAGGGGGCGTGGTCATGGAAACAGCTGTCAAACACCTCGTCAACCACTCGCTCCGCCTCCTCCCGGCTCACCTTGCGTACGGCGAGGATGGAGCGCAGCGCTCGGCCCCGAACACACGCCTGCGGGACAAAACGCAGCAATCACAGTGTGACTCTCACATACTGTCCATCTCACGAACACAACACGCAGCCAAATAAACAAACCTGATGGTGCTCTTTCAGGCCAAAGTTAAATCTGGAAATCTCGTTAACGAATGAACAGTCTCCGCTCAGATTGGCGGCTCGGATCTGAAGGGAACAAAACAAGTGTGAGTGAACAAACACAAACGTTTCAGAGTGCTATAAAACATCTCGCATTATATGTTATTTTAACAGCTGTATAAAATGTCTAACCAGTCTGACCAAAGTTGCAGTTTGGTGTGGTTTGGGGTTTCTGTGGTAAACACACACAATGTTTACTTTTTTTATATAAAGAAAATGTACCCTGGTTGGCATTTTCACAATGTTTCTAAAAGTTTTTAATTTAATTTAATTTAATTTTAGACGTGGTTTCTAAAATATTTTACTTGGGTTACACTTTTTTTTTTTTTTTTCATTTTAGATGTGGTTTCTAAGATTTATTTTGGTTAAATTTATTTATTAAGATGTGGTCTCTAAGACATTTTGGATGCTATTTTTCCATTTTATATGTGATTTCTAAAATTTTTTTTTTTAGAAGATATGTGTTCATTTTAGAAACTGTTTCTAAAATATTTATTTATTAATTTACATTTTACATTTGCTTTTTTTTTTTTTTACATTTTTGTCACTTTTTGTTTATTTTTAGATGTGATATTTAAAATGTTTATTTTGGATATAATTGTTTCTAAATATTTTTATTTTGGTTACACTTTTTTTTATTTTAGATGTGGCTTCTAAAATGTTTTAGTTTGGTTAAATTATTATTATTTAAATTTAAGATGTGATTTTTAAAACATTTTATTTTGGATATATTTTTTTTTTAATTTTAGATGTGATTTTGATTCTATTTTCATTCTCGTTTTATTTTGGTTAATTATTTATTTAGATTTGTTAAAATGCGTTTTCCAAAATGTTGTTCCGCAGCACTACATAATTGCAGCCAAACACAATGTTGTAAAAGTGTTTTGTGGGGTTCAAATGTTCTCACCTCCGAACAGGCCAGGTGTCTGAAGTTGCTGAACCAGTCGACTCGGGCCCTGCAGTGGTCGAATGCGTGGATGAGCTCGTGCGTCACCACACGGTTCATGTGAGCCTGCTGATGGATGTTGTTCTGGCATAAAACGATCTGCAGTGGGAAAAACACACACAGACTCAGTTCAGACGTACATCATGACGCGTTTCGGGCCCATGAAGTGTTTTTACAGGACTCACCTGAGAGGTGGCGGCATCGAAGCCTCCGCTGACGGTCCCATCACAATCCTCACAGGAGAAATGTCTGTCTTTATAAACTGTACTGAGAAGAAAATCAAATAACAACACGTCAGCAGCACGCAGCGACAGACAGGGAGTTCACGTGAAAGTGGCTCTTACCAGCCGGAGCTCTTCATGGCACCCAACAGGAGTTTAGCATAAGGACCTGAATGAGACACACACCGGTTCAGTTCAGTTCAGTCCAGTTTATGTGTTACAACTGTCAATAGCAACTGTATACTTTACTGTTGTGTATGGAAGCTTGCTACCAACATGCAACAAAAATCAGTAAAGGTAACTGCAACGTTTTATCTCATAATTCTGACTTTTTTCCTCACAATTCTGAGAATCATGATTTTTTTTTAAAAATTGCAATTTCCTTTTTATTTTTTACAGAATTGCGAAATGTAAACTTCTGAGGAAAAAAGTCAAAATTGTGAGATTAATAACAATAATTAAAATAAAAAAAATTAAAAACTGCAATTATTATTATTATTATTATTTTTTAATTTGTGACAGAGAAAAAAAAAGCTTGCAATAAAAAAATGCATTTCATATTTTATTGTTTATTTTTAACCCTGAATTGTGAGATTAAAACTGCAATTACCTTTTTTTATTCTATTCTATGGAGGAAAAAAAGCAAAGCAAAATCAAAATTCTGAGAAAAAACAGAACTGAATAGACTTAAAAATTTAAATTGTGAGAATAAAAACAAACAATAAATCGTAATTATCTTTTTTGTTTGTTATTTGGCTGCAAAGCCAAAAAAAAAAAAAAAAAAAAATCAGAATTGCAAGAAAAAAGTCAGAATTAAGATAATAATTAATAATAATAATAACAATTCATTAACTTTATAAATTTTATTTTTATTTGGTAGAAGAGACAAAAAAACGTTGCAAAATAAAAAGTCTGAATTTCGAGGAAAAAAATTGTGAGTCTTAATTGTGAGATAAAAACTCTGAATTATTATTTTTTTGTTGTTGTTGAGAATCGCCTCAGAATTCAGAGGGGAATTATTATTATTATTATTATTTATTTTAGTCATGTTTCTAGAATGTCTTATTATGGTTTCATTATTTTATTATTTTTAGAAGTGGTTTCTAAAACCATTTATTTGAGTTACTTTTTTTTTTGTTATAGATGTTGTTTCCAAAACATAAATGTGAGACAAAAATTCGCAATTACCTTTTACATTTCTTGTATTTATGATGGAAACAAGCTTGCACAGTAATGTGTGTATGCAGATATGATCATTAGACACGACGTGTGTGTAGAGTTCTCTTCAGAAACACTACTGCATTCTATTGTTAGCTAAACTCTAGAAACTCTATTTTGCAATATTGTAAAGAAGTAAGCAGTGCGAGGTATGCGTGCAAACAGCTGCTGTTCCCTTACTAGTGTCCATGGCGAACTGCAGCATGATTTGACACTTGTGTTTAAAGGTGAAGAGACTCTCTCCGATCGAGCCCTGCTTGTACTTGCTGCTGTTGCGCTCGGGATATAAGCTGTAGCCCAAGTCCTCTTCCTTCTGCTTACTCTCCGCCGCTGCTTTCTGCTCCTCGGGCACTTTGTTGTCCTGCAGCGGCTCTTTATTACTATAATCATCTTCTTTAGCCCTATTTTGAGCCATAGCTTGGTGCTGCGCTTGTACGCAAAGGTCACGCGGGCGTCCGTAAGTCACGTGACTGAAAGCAGGCGAAGGGTGACCGAGGATTAAAGTACTTCAATTATTAAAATTGTTGCGATTTTCCTAAATCTAGTTAGTGTGGGCTTTACTTTTTTTTAACTTAACTTTTTATATTGTTTTGCTTTATAAAATAAGACCTCGTCAGTGTTGTGTTTTTGTTTTTAAAATAAGAGTCCTCTGACTAAACGACAGAACCAAAATACTATATTCTTTAAAAACATATAGTTCATATCCTGACAAAAGACGAGTTTTTTAAACACCCCAAAATCGGCAATAATGAAAATAATAATTCTTATGATTTTTTTCGGCGCCATAACGTGAGCGCGCAGTACGTGTCTTGTTTGTGACGTGGTTCGCGCGTGCGCGCAGAAGAGTTTGTGCTGTCATGGCGCTGAACACAAACTACTGATCAAAACTCTTCATCATCATTACAGGTATGACACACGCTTCTGATTCTGCTCTTTATTGCTGTTAAAACTGCTGATTTAAACAGATCTGGATGAGCTTCTCTAAACATGCGTTTATGAGAGCTATAATTAGACGTGAAATATCCCACATGTGTGTTAGCATGCCAGTAACACATGTTTTTACTAAAGTATTTTAGATCAAGTAAATTATAAGTTAATTATCAGTGTGTATAATTGTGTAGATGAGTCGTTTAGCTCGGTAACGTTATTTAACTCCACACAGCTCAAGATGAAGCTGCTGCCATATGATGCTGAGTCTGTCTCAGATCCAGCGAATATTCTGGAATGACAGAATGACGTTATTTAATTTCGAGTGGTGTTTTTTTTTTTTTTTTGCGAAATCGCTTATTAATCTGTAGTTAGCGGCGTTTTCAGGGCCGCATTGTTGTTAGTTTAACTTTTGAACAGTTGCCATGGTAACCGTAGCTTCCGCCAACGTAGAGTACTTACTACAGTTGTTGTTTCCACTGTAAAATAATAATTTGCGATAATCATAATAAGTACTTAATAGTATTTAATTATTTTAGTAAAAAGTAATATAAATAGTAAATACAAAAATTCACTGACCAATCTCTTCTCTTGATTTTATGTGATTTATTACTTTGTTGACAGTAGTTTTCTATGGTAACTCGGTGCTAACCGTGGTAAAACTCTGTACTACTTTTCATTCATAGATATCACCATATCACCACTATGTAAGTGCAGCTGAAGTGGAGATAAAAACTTAAAGTTATTCATTTTCACCATGTTTTTAGAAATAAAATGCTGTATAAAATCAGGAAAATTACATATAAACAAACCCTTCAGTAAAAAGCTTCACAATATACGGAGGAATAAAACTGTAAGTTTAGGTGTATGTTAGTGCTGATGAAGTGGAGATAAAAAATTGAAAATATGCATTTTCACCATGTTTTTGCAAATGAAATGCTGTATAAATCAGGAAAATGATACAAACCCCTCAGTAAAAACGTTCTGAATACAGAGAGGAATGAAACTGTAAGTTTTGGTGTATGTACATGCTGCTAAAGTGGATATAAAAACTTAAAGATGTGCATTTTCACCTTGTTTTCGGAATAAATTGTTGTATAAATCAGTGTGAATGATATATGAACAAACCCCACAGTAAAAACCTTATGAATATAGAGAGGAATAAAACTGTAAGTTTTGGTTGATGTAAGTGCTGCTGAAGTGGAGATAAAAACTTAAAGTTATTCATTTTCACCATGTTTTTAGAAATAAATGCTGTATAAAATCAGGAAAATGATATATGAACAAACCCTTCAGTTAAAACCTTCAGAATATACAGAGGAATAAAACTGTAAGTTTTGGTGTGTGTAAGTGTTGCTGAAGTTGAGATAAAAACTTTTAAAGGTATGTACTGGAGTTTAAATCTACATATGCAAATAGATAGAGTGCGATAAATAAGCACTTAAATGTGTATTTAGGATGTTTTCATTCCACTAGTATGAAAGAAGACATGCTGTAAAAGCAAAGTAGACCTTAAAACCAACCAGCACATGAATAAACAATGGTTTTGATTGTAGTAGTTTGTAATTATTTTAAACTGTTGAAATCGTGTGTGTTGCAGGGAATCTCTGTCTGTCTGATGTCGTCTAGAAGAGTGCAGTGATGTCGGGAAATAAAGCGGTGGAGCTGCAGATACAGATGAAACAGAACGCAGAAGATCTGCAGAACTTCATGAAGGAGCTGAACAATTGGGAGGAAGAAATTAAGAGGAAAGACCAGCAGCTGCGCACCGGAAACATCAGCGAACCACCGGTAAAGCTGAGCAAACTCAACATAGCACTTCAGATTTGGGTATTTGTTTGCTAAAAATGTGTTTTATTCCAGAAAACACTCCCGCCAGTGAGGAACAAAGATTATAAGAAGACAAAGAAAAGGGTGAAGCGTCAGACCAACGGCGACGGTGGTGTGAAAGAGCAAAAGGAGACGCAGCGCATAAAATCCTACGATTACCAAGCCTGGGACAAATTTGATGTGGTAATACGGCTGTGCATTCTGATTCATGCACTGGTGTGCGTAATGATGTGATGATTTCACTGATGAATGCTGTTTGTTTGCAGGAAAAGAATCTGGAGGCCATGGACGCAGAGGAGAGCCCGGTCCAGTCCAATGAATCTGACTCTGAAGGCCTTCAGGTGGACAGAGATCTGGCGCTGACTGAGAAAGAGAAGGTTCGTTAGTGTTCATTTCGTCAGTAAACAACCAAATAAACCAAACATGATCTTGACTGTTTGATGTTGGTGTTTCAGGGAAATGAGTTCTTCAGGGACGGCCGGTACGACAGCGCCATCGAGTGTTACACCAGAGGAATGGACGCCGATCCGTACAACCCCGTCCTGCCCACCAACAGAGCGGCCTGCTTCTTCAGACTGAAAAAGTACTGCTGTGTCTCCCGTCTTCTTACAGTTGCGTTTGGATGAATCAGGCCTGACGTGAGTGTTTGTGTGCCGCAGGTTCGCCGTGGCCGAGTCCGACTGTAATTTGGCCATCGCTCTGGACGGTAAATACGTCAAAGCATATGTCAGGAGAGCGGCGGCACGCGTGGCGCTCAACAAACAACAGGAAGCTCTCGAAGGTCTGAAGCTTTATCAGCATCTTTATGAAGAAAATCATGGAAGTGAATGACATTACTGTAGTGAATAAATATTTATCTAGTTCTGCTCTGATCTGAAATATTTCATCAGCCAGAATTGCCTGTTTAAGTGAGTGAATCGGCGCTTTTAAATGATTCAGCTGAACTGGTTCACAAATCATTCTGAATGATTCGTATATGTTATATAGCACATTTCACATACAATAATAATTTAAAGTGCTTTACATTTTAAAGCCTTTTAAATTAGCATTACGTATGAAATTTGTTGTCTAAGTTTAGAATAATCACAAATTTTGAAAGAAGTTTCTTCTGCTCACCAAGGCTGCATTTATTTGATCACAAATACAGTAAAAACAGTTAAATATTATTACAACTTAAATTAACTGTTTCCTATGTATATAATAAAATACAATTTATTCCTGAGATACACAATCATAATTACATATTATATAAATATACAAAACTTTTCAAATAAATAATAAATAAAAGAAATAAAAAAAAAGAACAGTCTACATCAAATGTATATCCAGTGATTACAAATCACATCTTCTCTCTGTTTATTTGACCAGATTATGAAATGGTTCTCAAACTGGATCCTGGAAACTCGGAGGCGCAGACTGAGATTCAGAAGCTCCAACAGGTCCGTTACTGATCCGGTTTTGGCAGATGCATGTGCAGTAAGATCTGTCAGTGACAGATGCTTCGTTTCAGGTGTTGGAATCGAGCGGACAGACGGCAGAGAAGAGCAAAAGTGATGCAGAGCCGACGGTGGATCCGTTACAACAGCAGCGGCTGCAGGAACAGCAGAGGAAACAGGAAGCGGTCATGCAGAAAGACAGAGTGAGACACATCTCTTCTTCTTCGTCATGTGATTGAGCCAATTGAGCCGATCTGAATGCTGACACCCTTTCTGTATGATTTAGGGAAATGCTTACTTTAAAGAGGGCAAGTACGAGGCGGCGGTGGAGTGTTACTCTAGAGGAATGGAGGCGGACGGGACGAACGCGCTGCTGCCCGCTAACAGAGCCATGGCGTACCTCAAGCTCCAAAGGTAACACACCCCTCAGAAGTGCACTCACTGTCTAGTGCATGCTTGGAGCGTGTGTAAAAGTGCGGTTTGTGTTTGTGCAGGTACAGCGAGGCGGAGCAGGACTGCAGCGCGGCCCTCGTTCTGGACGCCACGTATGTCAAAGCCTTCGCCAGACGAGCTACGGCCAGAGCCGCTCTAGGCAAAATCAGGGAGGCCAAAGAAGGTCCGTCATTTATTGCTTCGCTCGCTTTCACAGCCTAGCACTCATTTACGAGGAGCTCAATCGCATGTGTGTTTGTTTGCAGATTTTGAGCAGGTTTTGAAGCTCGAGCCGGGAAACAAACAAGCCATGAGTGAGATTGAGAAACTCTCAGAGGTACGTTTGACAGCAGCACACGCTCATGAATTTCATTATTGTGCCTGTCAAAAATCTAGTCATTTTTCAGATCAAATTTCAGATTTAATTGTGATTTTTAAAAAAATCCAATGCCATGCTGTGCATGTTTGTAGACTTAACAGTTTGGCCAAAATATAATATGGCTTTATTATTATTTTTATTATTATTATTAAAAAAATATTTAAAGGACTAAATAAAAACAGAGTAAGAAATAGTACTTCTAAAAATGCAATAGATACTTGATTTAATTAAAATCAAACCTAACTGATGTTTTTTTCTGATAAAAATTGTGATCAAATAAAAAATGATTAAATAAAAATAGTGTATAATAATAGTTAGTCATTTAAGTTTTTATTTTATTACAGCATTTCACATGGGGAAAAAAAAAAAATTATAATTACAGAAGTACAGTCTTAATGTTTGTTGACTTTTTATACTATTGATTTTTATATATTACTAACATGAAGGTTTTAGGGAGCCCTTAAAGCTTCTAATAAGCATTTTTTTTCTTTTTTTGACATGTTTATTCAGTATTAACATGATAAATGATGAGCGCTTCTCATTACAAGTTTGTAAAGATGGTTGGTGTGTGTTTGTTCCTAAATGCATGTTATAAGTTCATGTGGATCATTTACTGTTATTGATGTCAATTAAATCGCACAGCTCTAGTCTGATCTGTTCACCTGTATATAATATATTAATCAGGAGATGAGGACCAGCGGTCTTCTGGCTCCGGAGGAGAACAAACAAAGGAGAACCGTCCAGCCCATCAACAAACCTGAACATCTCAGATCCACCGTGAGTCCATAAATATGAGGAGGAATTGAGGTCGTTTTAGCTTATGTTGAGCATCAGCTGCATCCCATGTGTGTTTGTGTCGTCTTAGAAACCTCTGAGGAGGATTGACATACAGGAGGTGGGTGGAGAGATCTCACCGTCCACGTCTGCCGTATCGTCTTCATCACATCCCAAGATCCAGAAGATAGAGGAGATCTCAGACGCTCATCTGTCCAGGTAAGAAGATGATGTGATCCGATCATCACGATCTCCTGGTGCTGGACTGAGTCTCTTCATTGGTTCATTCAATGTCTTGTGTTTCAGGGCTCCGGAAGATTCATCTGCAGATGTTGAGTCGATTCCTCCTCCACCCAGCAACAGTTTTCAGCTGGAGGCCGACCTCAGGAAGATCAGCCGTCAGCCCCAATCCACATACAGATATCTGAAGGTAGAATCAGTGCCGTTCACTGTCTCTACGTGCCCTCTATCTGTGCTTCTCATATGCTTTAATATTTATCTTTCAGCAAATCAGTCCAGACGCTTATCCGAACATCTTCCAGAACTCTCTGGAGCCTGATGTTCTCAACCTCATCCTCAAGACCTTCCACAGCTGCTTTCAGTGAGTACTCAAGTGATGATGAAGATGATGAACCAAGGATGATAACTGTAACATTAACTATTAGCACTGTTATTCCTAACTAAAATGATTAAAGTGAGTGAATAAAGTATTAATATTTATTGAAAAATATAAAAGAAAATGAGAAATTTTCAACAATCTGAAATAAATGAGCTGAAGTACTAAAATTACTAAAACTAAAATCGAAATAAAAAATTAATTACAGCTAAATAGAAATATTTAAAAAAAACGACAAAAGGCCACAGCAAAATTACTAAAATGAAAATGTAAACTGAAAATCTAAAAAAATTAAAGCTTATTCTAAATAGTAATAAATGCTATAATAGTACATAAATAATATTAAACAAAAAAAAACGCCCAACTCTAATAGTAACCATAACTGGCATAAATGACTATAATGGTAACTACATATGGTGTTATTGTTAACTAAAACTTACTTTTTTTTTTTTAGTAAGTGAAAACACTTTAAGAATTTATAATATTAAAATAACACTGAACTGTAACAGTAACAGTGTTCTGTTTATTATAAGCTTGCTGCAGTTTTGTCATCTGCGACTTTAAATGCTTTGATTCTGATTGGCTGTCGATGTTTTTATTATTCATTAGCTGGAAAAAATGATTCTGAAAGTGATTTATCTTAATAGTTATCATCTCTGATGTGAATGGAATTTTAACATGATGATATCATTTCCTGTGGTCTCTCATGTGTGATTCCAGACATGAAGATGCGTCTCTTCTGCTGGACGTCCTGAGGAACCTGGCAAGCGTGAGGAGGTTCGACATGGCCGTCATGTTCATGTCGTCCGCCGAGAAGAAAAGTACAAACACACAAATACACCCAAACACTAAACACTGCACACAATGGCGAATGAACACAAACTCTTTTCTTTCTATCAGTCTTACAGGAGCTGTTTGATCAGATTCACAGCGCCGGTCTGGAAGACGCTTCTGTTCAAGACTTACAGAAGAAATACGGCCTTTGACCTCGACAGAAATCTGATTTACAATCAATGGACTGAAAACTAGATCTCAGCCGTCAGTTTCACCAAACCAGAGGGAAACAGCTGTGCCGTCTCACTGCTCGGCTTTAATGTGAATAAATCGGATTCTCCGATACCTCAGAATGGACGTTGGTGCCTTTAAACTGGTTTATTTGGTTCCTGCATGTGTTCGGAGTGCGTCGGCAGTGCAGATGTGCAGAATTTTATATGAAATATTATTATGAGTCCATCTAAAACATTCACTGTCAATTCATGTGTCTCTGTGTTTTTCTTCATAATGGCTTCTCTAGTGCTGAATGCTGCAGTATTAAAGTCAACTTGAAATCTGAACGAACTCTTGACTCATTCCTGCTCGTATCAGTGCACAAATAAAAACATCTTTCACCCAACTTTAATTTCTTACTTCAGACTTCACTCTGAAATCATGTTCCTCATTAAATATAGAATTTCACACAGTGATAAACAGGAGAAAAGTAACCAATGACACAAATTCACATTCAGTACTATAGTATTGACAATAGTGTGATTATTAAGCACACTTCAGTTCAGCGTTGGTTCAGTTCAGTTCGATCACAAGTGCTGCAAAATTTGAAGCAAATTTGATTCAGTGTTTAGCCACACTATAGAAATCCAACTCAATTTTATAATACACTCATATTTGACAAAAGGAAAGAAAAAACTCTGGTTTCACTGGTTCTGAATGAATGAGACATAACTTCCTCCAAAAAGAAGCATATAATTCTAGACGCTTCAGTGGCTCAATGATCTGAGTGTCGTTCATTCATGAATAGAAAGCAGTTTTTAACCGGCACAGAACACATCCAATCAATTTTTTAGTTGAGAGAAAACCCCTCCAAAAACCTTCTTCTTCCTTCTGGTCAATAAAACAAGCCTTTAACAAGTTGGTTTCTGTGGTTTAACGGTCTGAGTGTTGCTCCTTTTCATGAAGAGTCTTCAAATCTCATGCCTTACTTTTTGAAAACATTGTTTACCTTCATTGGTTCCGAATGATTAATTCCAACAAAACTCCCTCCAAAATCCTTGTTCCTGCAGAGAAGAATGCTGTAGTGATACTGCTTTGATTGATCAGTTTGAGATAAAACTCCCCCCAAAAAATTTTGCTACAGCAGAGAAGCGTCTGTGGTTCAGTGGTCTGTGCATTGTTTCTTTCCATCGAGCGTCCTGGTTCAAACCCCTTTCCTGAGGTGGACTTTGTTTTAGTTCTTTTTTTACTTACCAGTCATTTGAGGTAAAACACCTCCCTAAAAATAAGCTTTCAGCGAAGCGGCTTCTGTGGCTCAGCGGTCTAAACTTTGTGTTTTCATGCGGTGAATCCTGGTTCAAATCTCAATCCTGGAGTGGAAAACATTTTAGTTTTACTGCTTTGGTCCTCCAAAAACAGCGTTGCTGCTGTGGAGCTTCTGTGGCTCAGTGGTCTGTGTGTCCTGCTTTTGCATGGAGAGTCCATGTTCAATTCCCTCTCTTGATGAGGTTTATGCTTGAGTTTTTTTTTACTGAATGCTCAATTGAGGAAAAACACTATCCAAATAATTAAAAACTGGAGCAAGGTACTTCAGTGGGTCAGCGGTCTGAGCGTTGGTCTTTCATGCTGATGACGCTGGATCGAATCCTGTTCTTGCGGTTAAAACCTTTAGTGTCCTTGGTTTAGCCAATCAAGAAGGACAAAACTCCCCCAAAAAAGAAGACTGAGTGTGGAAGTGCCAGTGGCTCAGTGGTTGAGTATATCCTCTCTGAACGGGAGGATCCCGGTTCGAAACCGGCCTGGTCACTGAAGCGCGGTTGCGGTTGGAACGGTCACCTGATCATGAGCTGTGGCGGGTTGCGAGAGAGAATGAACAGAGCATGGTGGGTGCACTGAGAGAAGGCAGGACACGAAGGGGGGGATATATCCAGGCGTCTCCCCTGGGGACTTCTGGGACAATAACCAGCAGTGGTTATATATCTTGTTGAGGTTTCGACTTATAAAAAATATCCAGGCCTCAGACTAAGTCAGAATTTTTCTGGGTACCAGTTCCCGATAACTAGCTCATTCACAACCACCATCTTCCACAACCTTTACCATCACTCAATTCTTGGAGATCTGGCTGGGACTCGAACCAGCAACCTCAGAGCCAAGAGGCAGTGCTCATACCAGTGAGCCACAGATCTCTTAACAAAGCACATGCTGGAACTTATATTTCACTATTCACCTATGCGATTTCGCAATAAACCAGTTAAAGATCACCGTCACCAACACAGAGCTGGGGTTAGAATCTACATCTCTAGCGCAGCGTTGCACACAGAAAACGTGCGTAAACACTGACCCGCCTCAACCTCAGCGAATTTAACAGGATTTGAACTCAGGAAACTATGATTAAAAGACAAGTCACTAGTAAGTATTTTGAGCTCTTATTGAGAGCTTCAGCTAATGAGGATGAGGAAAAGCGTAAGCAATGACAGGATTCAAACCAACTCTCTTTTGCATGGAAGGCGAAAGCTTACCCTCTTAATCTTTTTATTGATTTAATTTCTACAGCTAAGCTCTCAAGTCTGTGGCTCGGTGGGCTGAATCCCGGTTCAAATCTCACTGGAGGCGGACGATGCTTTAGTTGTAATGGTTTGAATGAGCAATTGAGACAAAACACCTCCTAAAAAGACCAAGTCTTCTGCGAGTTGATCATCTTTTTAACAATCACATGATCATAGACGCCACACAAAGGTCACATGATTTTATTTATTCTGCACACACTTTATATTTACAGACTGAAATCTTGAACCCAGAGATTGATTTGGCCAAACGTTAGTCACATTACTAAATAATGCTTGCAATGAGACATTCATATTTCTGAAGGTTTGATGGCATCATCATCATCAATATCATCACTAGAATGAGACTGCAGGAGGATTTTGGCCCAAAATCTGTCAAATGTCCAAAAAGACAAACAGATCTACAGAAACTGACATTTCATTCCCATTAGATTTATAAAGCTTCTCTTTTGGCAGTACAATTCAGTACAAAACAATAATGTACAGAAATATTATTTTACTAGTAAAAAAAAAATCTACAAGTTTGACAGCCTTACCCATAATTCTTCACGTACATTCAAAGCGGCTGATAAATAATCTGGCTGAATTTCAAGACGTCATTAGTCAGAACTGTCTGTGAGGAACAACAGTTAATGGAATCAGTATTTGGTCCAAGATCCAGCCAATCGTGCGGGAATATTTACAGTTTTCTGTCTGAGCAGTAAAAGTACAATGTGATTGCAAATATATATGAATGTTTCCAGGATGTTGGATTATGAAGGCAGAACTCGATGGCACTAGACTACACACTGCTCTGATGTCTGACATTCACATCTCTACAAAAAGCCAACTTTCTCTCGCGTCTCATCACGCGTGTTCCTCCGCGTCCGATCCGGTTCCGTTATCGGACGGGTCCAAGAGTTCTTGGCGACGGCGCATTATGGCTGCAAACTGAGCGCGCTCCGCGGCGTCCTGAAAAAGGTCAGAGGTGACAGAGGTGAGTGAGGGGTCAGTGGTTGCTCCCCTCATCGAAGGACTCCACTCCGGAATCGCTCGCCGCCGCTGCCGCCGCCAGCTTCTCCTGCCGCCTCCTCATGACCTCCTGCAGCTCCGAGCCGGAGCTCCTCTACAGACACACAGACAGAACGCCAGTGAGACACTCAGAAACACTTCACTGGGGCTGGGTCCTGAGACAAATTTCACAATTTGATTCCGTTTAGATTTTGAGTTTGAATTTGATTCAATTTCTGATCAGTATTGATTCCTTTGGATATATAGGCAAACGGGTACAGTACGTCAACCAATGCTGTAAAAACTATACTATCAACAAAAAAGTTTTAAAAATAAAAATCATATAATAAAATTTATGTGACGTAAATGTAATGTTATTGATCACAAGCTGATTTATTGATGGCTCTCGGCATTTAAAACACTGATTCTGTACAATGAAACATGATTCATTTCAGTAAGATGTTCTGTTTCTGGCATTCATTCATGTTTATTTGCTGCTGTAACTAGTAGTAAAGAGGAAGAGATGATTCACTACAGCCATCTGTTACCACATATTGAAGAGCGCCAAAATTTGAATTTCAAAATTTGAAAAAATGTTTCCTATCAAATGTAACTAAGCTTATTGGATGGGATGTGCTACAAATGATGTTACATTAAGTTTTGTTTACACATTAGCAGGAAACAGCATTCCATTCTTGGGATTTAAGAATCAACATCGGTTCATCAAAATGAGAAATCAGCATTTCCAACCCAGCCCTACATCTCACAAAATACTCATTTAAACAAGCTGCGAGAAGCTCAATACCTCAAAACACCTGCGGCATAATGGAGAGACAGAGAGAGGAAGAGGAGAAATGAGTGAATGAGGATGAAGGTTCACGAAGGTTCTTCATCAGATGCTCTAAGACGATGGACGTGTAAAGGGGCATTTGAGGGATTCTGGGAAAGCATGTATTCTCTAACTATGACTGGAAACAGCAGACAGAAGCCACTAAACAACATGAACATCCATGTTGTTTAGGGCACCAAGTTACTAAATATTTTTTGCATCAGATGATTAAATGTAACTACGCATACACTAAATATTTACAATTTACACATAAGAGCAGGAGAAACGGCTGGAATAAAACAGCAAATTGACAAATAAATCAAGGTCACGTTTTACCTGACACTCACTGTATATCATCAGATCAGTCAAAGTTAACAAATGCTATTTCTGACGCGTTTTTTGCTATTTTTGGGGGGTTTACATTAATATTAATTTAACTGCACTGACACTATCAGATGAGAACACAAATTGATTTGAATTATGACTATTATTATTAGTACAGAGTTAGTTATGAACTAACTAGCAGCTACTAAGTATGGACTTTATATTCCAATTTAAAGGGATATAGAAGTTGATTCAAACTTGTGTGAGTTTCTCTCTTCTGCTTAGCACAAAGGAAGATATTTTGAAGAATGTTAAGAATAAAATCCAAAATATTACGGGAACCATCAAGTCTTTGGATACCAACATTCTTCAAAATATTTTCTTTGAGAAAGCAACTCATACAGGTTTGTAAACTGTCCCTTTAAGTAAGAACTGTTGCTACCCAACGAGGTCCATGTGCGGTTAATAGCGTGATAACTAAACCGCTGTTAACTAAACAGAGCAAAGCTGCCTCTCTATGATACTAAAGTACCTTCGGAGGAACGTGGATTATATGTGAAGATCATGGGAGGGTCAGAAGAAAACCTGCAGACAGCAAAAACACCACAGAAAAACCAAAGCGACACTTGCCAGAGTTGAGCAACTTAGCAGTTTGTTTGGAGATTCGAGATTCGATTCAGGGAATACTATTAGGGAATACTATTATACTATTAATTTATAGATGGATCCGGTCTGAGATATTGGTTTATGACAGAAAAGTTTAAAGAGAAATGAAGAGAGAAAAAAGGAAGGATCTGCAAGGAGAAACGCAGGAAGTCGACCCACCTCGAGAGCTGCTTTCTGGACGGTGACTTGGCTAAAGACTCGAGCGCCTTCATCAGGACAGACGGTCTTCAGCTCGTCTTTGTTCAGAGAGAAAAGCTGAGCGCCGGTCAGCACACCCAGACTGTTAATAGTCCTGCAAACCAAACCACAACAGCTCAAACCAACACTTTTAATCTTCTATGACGCTCTACAGATGAATAAGGCACTCACACTTCACTGAAGCCTTTGACCTGCAGCCAGGCCTTCACCTCGTCCGGTGCGGAATCGTACGTGATGTTGACGGCCGGCAGGCTGCTGGAGCGAGACGGAGCCTGGAACTTTTTCTGAGCGCTGCGGCCCAGAGTCAGTCTGTGCATCAGCTCGTCCTGAACCTCCTCCATGTTGGACTTTCGGCCTGGGAAACACACAGATAATCTGACATTTGACACTGTGTTATTCTAGTAACATTCAGATGCTATTACATTTTTTGTTAATGTTTTGAATTAAGCTTATTTTTCAAAAAACATTTGCTAACTGTGCGAGTACGTGTGTGCGTACGGTTTGCGGGTGCAGATCTCTCTCTCTGATGTTCTCTCATGGTCACGCCGTCGCTCTCGCTGCCATTGTTGTGTTGTTGGCTGTCGGCCGGTGGCGTGTCCTGACGTTGGGCGGCCGAGGGTGGGGCGGATAAGGGTGGCAGCGGGGGGGTGGGGATCTGCAGCGGGGCGGGAGGAGGCGGAGGTGTCGGGGTGGGCGGTGCTTCCGTCACCGCTGGTTTGGGCACGTAATCTGAGCGCTGCTTCTGAGCGGGACAAACATCACAGTCAGACACCGAACACAGCTGTGATCAAGACCTCACGAAACCAGCGCCACGCTGATGCACTTCCTGTTTACACAGGACATGCTGAAGGGGTTGTGCTTTAGTTTACAGCATGTTCACCTGCAGACTTTCCGTAATCACATAATCGACTTTGATTGGACAAAATAAACCCCATTTGCCACAGATGAGCTCA
>JAHKKF010491827.1:0-29007 GCA_019740295.1 Labeo calbasu
GTTTGTTCCAAGAGTTGTGTGCGTTTGTTGGATGGATGCGTCATAAGATGCCAAAATGAGAGTAGATGGTTGTGCAATTTTTCTCTTTCTGCTTGAGTTTACTGAGGCATATGGCAAGAAAATTGAGAGTGGAAGAGAAAGGTTGATGGAGACAGCGAGAATGAGAGGTCAGGTTGTGATCTCAGCAGGACCGACTGCTTTCTGTTCCTTGCTCTCTTGTGTCCCAGCATGGGGTACATAGTCACACATACACACAAAAACACGCACAGTGTCGTGTTTCTCAGTGAATTAGGCACAACAGTCCCTCATACACTTCGTCCACACGATAAAGACAATCACTTTTGGTAACCTTAATTAGTTATGCAGATTAGACCGTGATATACTTGCCAACTGAATTACTGTTGCACTGAACTTAATGAAAAACATGTTAATTACAAATGCATGAATCCTAAAACTGAAATCATTAATGAATATTATGCTTATCATATATTCAAATGAATACAAGCCTTGCAGCCAGAGATGATGAACATGGATCTAACAGATGTTTCATGTAATCCACGTGAGGGGTGGTAAATGGCATGGATAGATTTGCTTTTGTTTGTAATGAAGGAACTTGCATATGAGACTTGACGACGTGAAGATAAATTGGGAGGATGCTGAGAGATTTGTCAGGAAGAATAGGGTAAGTGGTTGCTTATTTAATCTTAGTGTTGTAAATGATGGGATCCCATGAACAGAACTCTCTTGAACTTTCTTGAAAAACTTCATTAACACAAGTTGCGCATTCATCAGGACAGTCGCTGAGCTGATGCTCAAGGGAAATATCATCTGTCATTGCAGCACTTGTTCATTTAATTCCATATTGTGGGGGTTTCATTCGCTCTTTGCGCCTGTAGTGCTTGCTGATTGCTTATCTACCTCAGCTGTCAACCCAATAAGAGACCAAGATCGATCTTTTGGAGCATAAAGGATGAAGAATAGACAATGCAACGGATATGATTATACTATATCAGTTCTATTTGCCAAAACTACATCAATAACTCCAAGGTTATTGGCATGAGGAGTAATAGGTGTGCGAATGTGAGAAGAGGTTGAGGGAGACTGCATTCATGATAAATGTAGGGTGGGACATAAACGACAGGACACGGTGTCCCTTGGTCTCTGATGATAAGCGCTGTGTTAAAGGGCCACTCGTGTGCGAAGCCGGAATTTCAATCTATTTCCATTTTGTGGACTAGTCAAGGACAGCTTCAATGTCATGAGAAACCCACCACGCTGAGCCCCACTCACAGATTACCAGGCTCTTCAATCAATAACCTTGCGTCTCCTGTCTGCTGTTGTACACATATTTCCACATGTGAACACATATAGCATGTGTAAGGCTTTCAAAAGTAAAGCTAAACTTAGTTTAATACACAATAGGACATTGGTTCACAGGACATTGTGATCTGCTTCTGTTATCAAAAACAAACATGCAAGATGCATTAAAATTTAGATGCATTGCAGATCACCTTGAGCTGTCCATGCTGAGGTTATTTTCACTGTCAGAAAATATATGCAAAAATAATACTTTTAGGGATGCAACAGCTTGTCTCTGGGACAGTGTCCTTAATGGGACAACTTTGTATCTTGTCTACCCCTGAAAGGTGCATATTAGTACCTTAGAGTAGTTATACAGTTGAGGTCAAAAGTTTGCATACATCTTGCAGAATCTGCAAAATGGTAATTATTTTACCAAAATAAGAGGGATCATACAAAATGCAACATGCATGTTATTTTTTTTTATTTATTACTGACCTGAATGAGATATTCACATAAAAGACCTTTACATATTGTCCACAAGAGAAAATAGTTGAATTTACAAAAATGACCCTGTTCAAAAGTTTACATACTGTACACTTGATTCTTAATACTGTGGTGTTACCTGAATGATCCACAGCTGTTTTTTTAGTGATAGTTGTTCATAAGTCCCTTGTTTGTCATGAAAAGTTAAACTGCCTGCAGTTCTACACTAAGGATTTTTCTGAAGTACAGCGGGCAGTTTAACTGTTCAGGACAAACAAGGGACTCATGAGCAACTATTACTAAACAAAAAAAAGCACACAGCTGTGAATCATTCAGGTAACAACACACTATTAAGAATTAAGCGTATGTACTGTAAACTTTTAAATGGGGTCAACTATTATTTTCGCTTATGGACTATAGGTAAATGTCTTCTATGTGAAATATCTTATTCAGGTCAGTACTAAATAAGAAATAACATGCATTTTGTATGACCCCTCTTATTTTGGTAAAATAATTAACAATTTGCAGATTCTGCAAGGTGTATGTAAACTTTTGACCTCGACTCTTTGTACCCTTAAGGTACTACTATGAACCTTTTAGCGGTTGTTGTGGGGTTTTTTTTGCCTAGTGTTTGTACACTGAATACTCTTACTTCAGGTAAACAATTACTGGAAAGAGCCAGTCTATGCTGGATGCTGCAGTGGAGGACTGCTGCCACTAGATACTGCTCCTACCTGACAACTGAAACTCTTCTCTGTCATGACACACAGGTTGGCACCCGACAGTCAGGCGACTCGGCACACACGCGCTGCATTCAGAGGGGCTGAGGGAAATCAGTGGTTGTAGTGGTTTAAATTAATATTACATGGGTAATTTAAAGCTGAGATGCAGAGGAAATATGTCTTATACAGGTGATTGATCATGTAAAATAAAACCTATACCCTTTGTTAATACAGAGAGAGAGTTTTGATGATATATTTGTTTGGTGGGGCTACTGTGATCAATATTTCACCATCCCCATCTCAAAAGAGTTTTCTGAGTCTAGCCTATTCTCTCGCACACTCTTTCTCTGATCCAGTGGATTTCAGCTTTGCCCACCGACTCCAAATCGCCTCAGGTTGGGCAGCTGCTGTAATGTCAGGGTTATTTGGGTGATATCAAAGATTTTCTAAAATCTGGTGGTGTAACATAAGGTGCTGCATGTCGAGCATAGATGCTTGCAGCATTATTGACAAAACATCTCCACTGGTTTCGGCATGTCAGCCTTCATATAGTGTTGTGTAGCCAGACTTTTGACTGTGGCAAGTCTGGTCCATACTGGAGCTTATTCTGGCCTGCTTAGATATGAAGAGATTGTCTGATAAACATGTAATCTGCCTAACCACGATTTCTTTTAGGAATGCACAATATTATCGGAACGTTACTGGAATTGGGCCATAATGGCTTAAAATGTAAACATGTGCATTATGCAAATTAATGCCGATATGCCTTGCTGATAAGACGAATAACTCACATGTGCTCACGGTGTGCTAGCGTTAAGATCACGTCAGCTGTATGGGTCATTCTTGAAGTGAACTTTTGCCTAAATTGCAATTAGATTCACTGTTTTGGATCGCTGCGTTTAATCTGATAATGCACTTACAAAATGATGCATCCGGCAGCAACAGCATCCCTCGGGTCCTAATGCCAATGCAGTAGGTTTACAGTTTTATTTATTTAGGGAATGTGTTTTTGACCTACTTGTATTTAAAAAATTCAAGTAAAATACACAAATAAAATTAAGAATGTGTTTCTGATTAAATAAAGCGATGATGAATTAAATTAATAAAATCACAAGTATCTTTTGATGTAATGGTCAGATCTGGCTTCCGGTTTAGTCCACATCCAGCTAACCAAAATAATTTGTTTATAATCTCTGCAGAGGAGATAATTGTTGTTGTTTTAAAACAAAAGGAAATATATCGTCATCAGCTGTCAGACAAAATGAGTTGAAAAATATCAGCATAACAGATATTAGCAAAATCCTTTATTGTGTATCCATAATTTTGTTGTAATGTGATGTTTAAGTCTGGTTTATCTTAAAGAGTTTTTACCACAATAGACTGGTGTGAAGGCAATGAATTATAATAATTAAATAAAACGATTCTGTTTACAGTCTCGTGAAATGATTGAACAGGAAGTACCAAAAACTACTGTCTGTAAGTAAAGAGTCATTGCACATATATACACTACTGGTCAAAAGCTTGTTTTTTGTTTTTTTTTTTTGAAATAAATGGAAAGGTTTTTTTGAAAGAAATGTTAAAAATACTTCTAAAGTTATTTCACTTTCAGATGCTTTTCTTTTATTAAAGAATCCTTCAAAAAATCACGGAAATATATTCCAACAAAAATGTTAAGCAGCACAACCATTTTCAACACTGACAATGATTACAAATATTTCTTAAGCACAAAATCAGCATATTAGAATGATTTCTGAAAGATCATGTGACACTAGCTATGTTTTTATCACCTTGTTTTATGTGCATTTTGTGTTGCATCAGAAACAAGTGATGGAAGCGGAAAAAAAATCCCTTAATTGACAAACAAGTTTTTACACTCACTTGAGGTGGTTTTTGAAATGTGTGAAAAAGGGTTCATGCGAATAATGGGAGATGGAAATGCATTTTGCAAATAAATTCCTCCATGCGCACCAAAAAAGGTCATGTGACTTTTACGCTATGGGACAAGATAACTTACTAACTAAAATGTTGTTATGGTCATTCTGAAATGCCTGAGCTAAATCTGGCGTCAAAGATTTTGTGTATAATTGCCTCCTAGAACTGTCTTAACCAGCGACCGCACTTATTGTGTTTCGTCTAGTAATTTATACTGTATGAAAGTTATTGTATTCAGTGGCTTCTCCTACTTTCTTTGTTGAAGTTTGGTTCCAGTTTATCAGGAAATGACGATTTTGTTCTCTTTGATTTGTTGGATGGAAACAGTGCTTATTCGCAAATGTTTTATGCAATATTTCAGTTTTGTGCATACGTTAAATTTGTAACTTTGGATGAAAACTGAAAATTACTTGCCGTGATTGGAATAATTTACATTTTGAAATGTATTAAAATAGATTATATATTAGAATAAAAATTAGTTTTACTATATCAAATAAACGTAGCCTTGGTGAACATAAAGGAATTGTAAAATACTTTTACAACAAAAAAGTCTATTTTCCATCAGCCAATCAGATTAAAGCTTGCAAGATGGAGGAAGTACTTTCACATTTGTGATTAATATGCTTCATGCGGACTGTGAGCAGCAGTACTCACAGCAAGAGCTCAGAGTATGAGCAGTCTCTCTTTATTTCGTGCTTTATCTCCTCTCCTTCTCAGTATGACAGTGAGGCTCAGGTTTGACCTCACTCTCACCGTGTTGTCTCTTTATATTGCATTTGTCTCATTTTCCTTCCTGTCTCCATTTCTCTGTATCCCACTGTCTTCAGTTGTCATGTAATCAGTTTTACACCGCAATGCATCGCTCTGATTCTTATGCAGGCCCCTCTTGCACATAGCCATCGGCATGTTATGCAGCCTTTGTCTTTCATCTAATTTACAGGGACACCCACAAAACAAATGGATGAGCTGAGGGAGGGGATGTTGTCAGACCGGAGACATTGTTCCACTCATTTATCGTCTCTTCTTGTTGCCGTTGGTTGCAATAGTATCGTGGGTAATGCCAGACTGCTTCGGCAAACATCCTTTGACGTTTATTTGATAAAGTGTGTTTGTTCCAGCTGCTGTTAGATCTGAGCCCGGGGACAGAGTGGAGACAAACGTTTGGTAACTGCCATCCATGCAGCGAATGTCTCTAGGCCTGGAGCTGTGGTTTGAGACAGGCGGAGTCATCTGGGGGAAAAAAAAATCAAAATCCTATATTTTCAAAAACACTTTGTATTACTGGCTTGCTTAAATTCATTTATTCTTTATACATATATATTTAAAATGTATGCAACAAGAACCATCTCATACTGCTAAAGCCCCCTTAACTTAGATATGGATGAAAGTTAAGACCTATAATCAACTTTTTTTTTTTTTTACCGTTTGGTCTCAGCATTACATGTGGTAGTGCTGTGTGTCATGCTGACAGTGTCAGAAGGTGCGGTGTAAATGGTGTCAGGGTGGAGGTGGCACTAGGAGGTTTCTGCTCTTAATCATGGAAGTTTGACGTCAGTCTGGGGGTAATGAACACTCAGTGGTGACAAGATGGTGCTAGTTACACCATCGTCTTATTCATACCATTTAAAATACTCTGACTCATAACAGATCTGTGAGTTTAAAGGGGTGGCAGTTTGTGGCCCTAAGGCCTATGTGGAACATCTGGACATTGCTTATTACACAAGAGTGACTTGTGTGTATTTTCAAATTAATTAAACTTAATAATTAGTCTAATTCTAATTAGTCTGTGTGCACATTCGGTTAATATTTTAACATTCAGTTTATGGATAATTATATCTAGTTACTATAAAATAGCCAGACATTTTGAGAGTTATTTTTTTTTATATTAAATTTAATTTCATATCAATATAAAACAACTCATAATGATGGGTATGTGCCTTAATGATTGTTTTTTGTGGGGAATGTGAGGAAAATTGCAGTTGAAAAATTGAAGTCTTTTTGTCATTTCCCAATCTTCTGTCTGATATTTCTTTAAAAAAAAATCTTAACAAAAAAGTTTAAAAATAAAATAATAATCCACATCCATATACTAAAATGTATTTGAAACACATTTATTTAGTGCTAAATATACTACATATATGTTTACATATTTATGTGCTTAATAAAAAACCCTGCATTTAAACTTTTATTATACTAAACTGATATACTTATAGTCTGCTAAATTAAAACAACTGAGTTTGTGCTTAATGCACTGTAATTGTGTGGAAGTAGTCCAACAAAAGATGTACTTAAGTCTATTTGATTGTGCTAAAGTGGAACTATTGCAAGTATACTTCAGTTACACTTTAAATATCTTGCATTTAAAGATCATACAATACACATTAATTGTGATATGAAAACACATTGCAGGCATAATATTAAAAAATGTGCATTTTAAAATAAAGAAATACTCCAAGTACAGTAATAAGTCTAAGTGATATGTCCATAAATATGTTAGATAGTTATTTTAAGTATACTTAGTATGAAATAAATGTATTTTTAATAAACTATGGCATAGTTTTTTTTTTTTTTTCTTTCTTTGTGAGTATTCAGTGGGGTGAAGAATTTATGAAGACAGAAATAGTGTTTCTACAGAAATGTGTGTGTATGCAAGACTATAAAGACATATAGAGAGCTTAATATCACTTTTAATGTTGAAGTCTGCTGCTACTTAGGAAGCTCTGACAGCTGCCTCTAAATCTACAGTAGTCTTGTCATAGAGGTCACACTTAAGCTGTGAAATTCAGCACCTGCCTTGTGGACAGCTCCCTTTGAAATAGACAGCCAGCTCATGTTACAAACCAGTGAGAGGGAAAATAGTAAAGTCATAGACTGTTCCCAATTTCACACACACACACACACACACACACACGTTGTGTTTCCATGTTTTATGGGGACATTCCATAGGCATAATGGTTTTTATACTGTACAAACCGTATTTTCTATCCCCCTACACCTATCCTACACCTAAACCTAGCTTTCACAGGAGACTGTGCACACTTTTACTTTCTCAAAAAAACTCATTCTGCATGATTTATAAGCCTGTTTCCTCATGGGGACCTAAAAAATATCCCCAGGTCAAAATTTACTGGTATTACTATCCTTGTGGGGTACACACATACCAGGTACACACACATATACACTGAAAATAGAGTACTACTTCTTTTCTCTAATTTTTCCATCTAAATTTTAGTCATTTTAATCATTCATTTTAAACTTTTAGTTTGTTCTTTCATCTCCCTCTTTATCTCTCTCTCTCTTATATAAAAAGACAGAGATGAAAAACTAACAACAACAACAACAAAAAACTAAAATGAATGATTAAACTTACTAAAACTTAGAGAAAAGAAAAAACACTCTTTTTCAATAGCAAAAATATTATTCTAGTGTCATTTTCTAATCAGATAATCTAGCATGAGCATATGTTTATTTTGTGCATTTGCATCTGTGCTGTTTTTTTTTTTCTGCATGAATCATTACAACCCTCGTTGTGGTCACGGCAAAACAGTCGTGCAAAAGGCCCACACGCCAGCATATGCATAGATCAAACACAGACACACCTGTTCCAACAAGCTGTCAGTTTACACGTGTTCTTTGTGCTTTGAGACAAACTGTTCGGGGGGAAAAAAACCTGGGAAACCATGTTGTCGTGACATCAGCAGCGTTGAATATCATGGTGCAGTCATTGATAGATTTTGGGTCATAGGGTCACTGCATTGTACAATACTGGATCCGTAACACTCAATTAGATTTACTGCAGAGTTTTTGTTTTGTTCAAACTTCCACTGTCCTTCTTGACTGTGCTAAAGTGAGTGCCTGAGGGTAGACAGTTCCATTAGAGCAGATGTCAAACCCTTTACCTGCTCTTGTATTGCTGGCTATCTGTCTCTTAAGTCAGTGACACAAAGAGAGAGGCAGTAAACTGTGCAGCAACTTGATGACTGTTCAGTCAATAATGGCTCTTTCAGGTTTTCATCCACTAAGCAAGGAAAAGCTCTCTGTTTCACATCATCATCCTTTTTTAATGCCGGCAGCTGTTCAAAGCATCTCCAGCTATTCGGACTTCACTTGACTTAATGGGATTTGACCACGGATGGCGGCGTTTTGTGGTGTCGCTCGTTCTGTTCTTCCATTTAAATGAAGTGCCTGATGGATGTAAAATCTGGTTTTATTCTAACAACTTTGAGATTTTTGCATCTCTTTGATCCTTGCCACATTGTGATTGCTGTATTCTAATAAGCAGTCACATAGAAGCTAAAATCGAGAGAGGCGAATTTAAATGATAAGGTTCAAAAGGAAAGGAAACCACTCAAACCCAGTATTCACCATAGCATTGTGATTGCACTTCCACTGAGCTATATTTTTCCACTATTTTTGACCTCAGTAAAAGGCAGTGCCATCACTCACAGAATACAGAGCTGCCAGAAATGTCAGAATTTACATCAAAGAGACATGAAGTCAACAAATGTGACTGTGTGTGTGTATATAGAGTGATACCTCAGAGACCTTTTTCCCCTCCCTTCACTTCCTCATGTCTAAAGGCAAGATGTGCATATTTATACAGCCACTGTCATGGCTGATGGATTTATAATGCCTCTTGCTTTCTAAAACAATGGCTCGCCATCAGCTTTATATTAAACACCGGCTCTGTTCTGAATCTCGTAAGGCTTCAAATAATGTCTTCAAACTAAAATAAAACCATAAACGTTAAAAATTCAAGGTAGGAATCAAAATAGTATGGAAATTGGTAAGCTTGTCGCAGTGGAGTCTTGGGGTTGCATTATCTGCAAAGGATACATGTCATTTCACCAACCTGATTACTCACTAAAAACTCATGGTTATGATCATGTTTTCAGGCCATGTTATTTGTTATTTTGATGTAACAGAGTGGTTATATCTAAATGTGTGAGTTGTTTACTGACTTTTTAAAATTAGTCTTCCCATTAACACCATTATATTGTTCATTCAAACTCATTTGCGTATGTGAAGGTGGGATCGCTTAAACCAATCACGGGTGAACATAACCAGTCATATCCAATCATATCACAATGAAGGCATTGCCTCCTCTCATGTGACTTTTCCGCATTCATTCTCAATTACCCCTACCAAAGCAACCGGACACTTTAGGGGTTCTGTTAAAACTCAGTGGTCTCAGGGGAGGCAAGAGAGATGCATACTCCCGCTGTAACTTACCTGCTGGTATTGCTTCACAATGTTTCTTAAAAAAAAAAAAAAATTATACACTTTAATGTTGTATTTTGGATATTGGTGTTACTTTATTTTTGTACTACACGTTTTTTTTCATCCAATATTTTGAGAAAGGCACTGCCTCCCTTGCCTCTTTGAAGTAAACACCCCTGAGATACCAGCTGCACATTGATTGTAGGCAGCTCATAAACGTTTGCAGTTAAAGTGTGGACTAGCATTAGTAAACACCCGATTGTGCTTTTACAGTGTCAAAAACCATTTTTTTGCACTATATCATTGTGCATAGCTTTACAGATGCCATGGGGCGAATCATTGAATTCTTGACTAATAGATTGTGTCACAGGGCATCAATAGGTGTCCATATTTTTGTATTGTCTGAGTGTTTGTCCATATCCCCTGTGTCAAGCTTATCAATTTGGAGTGAGCTTTGTCCGTTGAGCTGGAGGGAATGACCTTTCACAACGCGCTACATGCAGATTAGCGTGCTTTGCTCTGCCACTGAGAATCATTTGCACATTGTAATAAACCGCAGGCTTGCCTTTGAAAATTAATTAAACCTACAAATCTGAAAGCCCTGAAGTGAACAGAGACCAAAGCTGAAACTGTCCACCCAAAATCTCTTTGTTCTCCCAAATAAAACACAGAGGTAAATTTGCATAACAGTTGTTGTTGGTGAGCTGCCAGAGAGCAGTCACATTGGCCTGAACGTGCTCGTTCAAAACGGCAAACAATGGCGTGAGCAGAGAAAAGCGGCGATGTGGCGTGAAATGCGGGACAGGCCATTGGTTTTGGACAGCTTTTGAGGCGAGGCGATTGTGTACTTTTAACATGCCGTAAAATGATGTCCTCGTCTTGAGTCGGCAGCTAGCCTTCAGGTGAGAGAACAAGTCCGCGACGTATTCATTAAACCCTAAAATATGAAATCACAGCCATTTAATGGCACTTTGCACCTTTAGCCCTCATGATTTGAATGCGTGCTGCATAAATAATTCATAATTCCTTAGTAATGGCAAAGCGCCAGAGTTGGAGTAACCCCTGATAGTGTAATGGACTGAGGTTTCTTTCAATACTGTGGCTTTACCGCCAGTCACCTTAATGACTTACCCCAGTCTTCACAGAACACCCTGGACTTCCTATTTTCAGGGCAGGATGGCATTTAAGTCCCAGTAATGAGTCTCCTCTGAACATGAAAGAAAACCAGCCTTTGCATTTACTCGCTTAAGTGTCTTGAATATGTTGAGAGCGCTATCTGTTAACCTGGCTATTTATGTCAATGGTTGTTGCTCAGCTGGCACAGGACTCTTCTGAAGTATGCAGTTTGAAATCTGCCGTCTTTGCTCATGGGTGCTCAATTCTGCAGCCAGATATTTATTTATTTATGAGGCAATCACCGTAAATGCCATTTGATTAATGTAGTTATGACAAGAATGATAGTCTGATGGGACCACATTATTGTGGACAAGCCATCAAGTTCTATAGGAATATATATAGGGCCCTGTGATTTTTCTTGTGAGAAAAAAAAATTGTCAGATCAAATACAAACAAAAGACAGAAATATATTACTTATTGTAATATGTTGTGTACTTATTGTGTGATAGTACTACTACTAATAATACAATTATTATTAAAAATATTTTTAAAGGAATATTTACCAGAAAAATTATTTACTATAATTTATTTACCAGAAAACTGGGGGGAATGGGGGAATCATAGGGCCTTAAAATTTTAATTTTTGTTGAATTTTTAATACATTTCTGTTAAATTGTGTATGTTTCAATATTTCAGTTCATTAGACATGGTTTGTGATTAATATTTTTATTTTAGATTAGATTTAGATTATTATAATTTTAATAATTTTAAAATTGAACCATTAAGACAAAGTCTTGAAAAATTAAAATGGAGGAAACAAAATGGAATCCAGATAAATGAAAACAAAAAAAAAACAGAATTTAAAAAAAAAAAAAAAAAATTGTTAAACCTTTGATAAATTGCTGTTAAATTGTGTACATTTCATGATTTCATTTCATTAGACATGTTTTTTGATAAATATATATATTTTTTAATTAAACCACTAAAACAAGGTCTAGAGAAAAAAAAAAAAAACGGAATCCAGAAAATTAATGGAAAATCAGAATTTGGTAAAAAAGAAAGAAAGAAAAAAAGCAAACAGAAAAAATAAAAAAATAAAGACAGAGTTAAAAATGTGGATTTCATACGGATGTATGATGGACGGATATCATAGGTGTTTAAAAATGTCATTTTTGTTAAACCTTTAATAAATTGCTGTTAAATTGTGTACATTTCACGATTTCAATTAATTAGACATGGTTTTTGATTAATATTATTATTATTATTATTATTATTATTATTATATATTTTTTTATGTAACCATTAAAAGTCTAGAAAAATTAAAATAGAAAAAAAAATAATCCATAAAATTAATGGAAAACTTAACATTTGGTAAAAATAAAACTAAATTTGAAAAAAAAAAATTAAAACAGATTTCATGAGACCTTAAATAATTTAACAAACAAACAACCAACCAAAAAAACAGAATCTCGAAAAATGTAAACAGGAAAAAAAAAATTCTTAGATTTCATAGAGCCCTATATGTGTGTTGCTTGTTTTCGAATGGCTGTCAGTGGGAAAAGATACTTTTTGCATCCAGATGGTGGACAGTGCTAACAAGCAAACTTTGACCCCTTTCGACCACCCAGATGCTGTTGTCAAATTGTCGCTTTTCAGGTCTCTATTTAGTCTAAACAGCAAAGAGTAACATAGATAGACTGTAAAAATGGAATGCATCCTGAAAATTACTTTGCAGTGATTGTAGAATAATTGTCTAAATTCATAAAGACAAGTGCTGCCACAATGGAAAAGATGATAGAAGTGCATTAGCAGTGGACAATCCTCTGTTTTGTGATGAGTCGTAGTTAAAAGCATGTTTTTGTTTGCTTTTCTGTTGATGAGACGATGTCAGAGAAGCCATTGAGTGTCCCATGCTGGCCTTTCATCTTCTTTCAGACAAGTCTGAGTGCTCTAGATATGCTCACAGATCACAGGACCTCTCATAATTTCCCCAAAAACTGTGTATATTTCACTAATATCAAAATCCAATCGGTTCTTTCAAAGCTTCCGTTCTGAAGTACAAAAATCTTATTGCCCCAAGCTGCAGACACAAAGAAGCTAAAATTAGCAAACATACTTTTAATAATCTTTTTTTTATTACAATGCTCATTTTCCATTCAAGATTGCATTTAAGTGCCCATTTTAATTTGAGACGCTGGATAACTCAAATATTATTTCTGCACATAATTAAATGTAGCACACCACAAACCAATTCAGTTGTGATTCAGTTGTACAATTATCTCTCACTTAAGCTGTAAAAATAAATGCATTACATTGTTGGAATGCTTTATTCATTTTGTAATGAGAGCCTCAACGGATTCTGTGTTTTGCTTCTCACATTGTATTGATAACTGTCCGATCCATCAGACCATCCTTGCTGTTGATCCCTGGGCAGTCAGGGAAGATGCAGAAAGAAGTGAATTAATGGAGCTGTGTGATGATAAATTGTCCAGCAGATGGTTTGATGAGCAGTTTTATGTACTCTGAATGGCTCCGGGAAGGCTTCTAATTGATGATTTGTTTAAGGACTGATGTGTTGTTTATGGGGACGATGTGCTCCAGTATGTGATGAGCTCATGGACAGGAGAGATTTAAGCTCTTCTTGATTTGCAGGACTGTCTCCTTGCTCCAAAACAAACCAATCTGTTATACCCTGGTGATACCCTGCACCGAATCAGGAAGTAAGAGAAAAAGATCCAATGTTTGGTACACTGTGTTCTCTATCTCCTTGTCTTTCTCTCATTTTTATGTCTGTGCTGGGTAGGGAATTATAAGTGCTTCAAAGTATATCACGTACAGATCCCTCTTTAAGAAGGTTAAGACGTTATTGATTTTGGTGCAGAATAGGAACCTTTGGATCTTGTGAATTACATGCCTTCTGAGAGGTCCAGCTACAGTTTATAGCATATGGAGTGCAATAAGGCTTTATGTCTGCTTTTGAATGGTCTTGAGGACAATAACACCCATTAGAGATTTATTTTGTAACTGATCGGTACCGCACCAGCCTCTGTTTCCTTCACATTTATTAAAACATTAAATGCATTTAGAATTAATGTCAAATGCCTCCCACAATAAAATAATCCACTGGCATATGATGAAAGGAAATTAAAGGATTAATTAGGTTGTTTAAACGGCTTGTGATATTGGCATACAACCTTTGAGCTTAAAATGGGATGACATCTTTCTTAATTAAAACATTATAGATTGCGCTCAGTAAAATGAGGATTTCCAACCCTTGAAAAATAACGGAAATCTATCAATAATCAAATAAATAAATAGTATTTCTAATGGGCAATTCAGTCAAAAGTTCAAAGGCAGCGCTCTGATATATAGCATTAAATTTACATAAGATATATCGTGATGAGATTTTGCCCTCAGCTAAAACTATTTGCTCTGAAACAAATGAACCACTATAGAGACATCAGAGCCAGCGGCAAATTCCAGAAGAACTAGCCGAGGTAAGGCTGCTCTCGTCGGGATAATGACGCCCTGGAGCTCAAATCTCAAAAAAACGTTTAAGCAAATTTTCAAATAAAAGTTATGTTTGTTAACAAACCGCATATTTGAAGTCTAAACAAGTACATTCTTGCCTAAAACAAAATTGCCTTGATACAAAAACAGTATTATTTATAAAATTATAATGAATTTTATCCTTCAAGACACTCGCTGTGAAAAATACCGCAAGCGGAGTAATACAAACAGTCAAATGGTTGAAGTTCGGATATCACTGGAATGTCACATTCCTCTCAGCCAATCAGATTTGAGGACCGGAAAGAACTGTTGTGTATATATATATGAAGAGTTCAGATGCAATAGCCTCTAAGTATGTCTGACGTTTTCCTTTAAAAATTAGCATTTTCTTTCTGGATACTATGTATAGGTTTCTGTGTAAGTACTGGTACTTCTGAATGGGTTTAGGCAGGTATTTAGCACATTTGAAATCAAAGTACTTGATGAGTATGTGAGGAGAGCATTCACTCAGTATCGTTATCTCATTTTTGACCAAGATTGCTTTTAGAGGCTTTTGCATTGGAGCTCTTCATGTGTATATATAGGAATGAAATTCAGTTATACTGACAGTGACAGTGCAGATCAGCTCAAGCCAAGTGAATAGCAAATAGCTGCAAAGATTAAATGGAAACCAGACATTTAATCTCATTGTTTATTTGTGTGCATTTATAGGTTTGTGTTTTTTTGCCAAAACCCATTACCATCACTTTGTTCTAAAACACAGTCTCAGTCAACATGTAGACACACACTAAATGCAGAACAGAGCAACATTTGGGCGACTAATATGTCCTAGTGTTTCCACTCATTGTTCTGTGGAATCTGCTGACCTTTGGCTAATAGGTCCTGATGAAAGTCAGTGTACTAAGAGATTCTCTCTGCACAACTCAGGACAAAGGAAGCCCAGGTTTTTATGCAAGTAATGAAACCAGACCCAATGTGGGGATATCTGACGGGGAGGTATTAATATCTGACTGTTTCCATAAGAGGATATTTGTGTCGTAGGAGTCTATTTGTAGTTTGCTGAAAGAAATCAATCCAAGATGCTTGGAATTGGAGCTGGGGCCTCATGGTAGTTTCTGTGATTCATTGAACCAGCTTGTGCTTACTTTAAAAACATTGCCTTACCTTCAAATGCTCAAGCAAATCACAAACATTGCTTTAGATTGTGTGGAAGAGCCTAGCTTCTATGTTATTTTTCCAGTGAATTTTTCAAGGTTACTGCAAGGTTTTATTTGAACGGGAAAAATACGCTGTTCATATCAGGATTAGCTTGTGATGACTGCAGCCCAGTGAAACCAGAACCGATGTTGGCACATTTATTTTCAGCCAGTTTTACAAGAAGCCGATTTAATGTGGATTTAGCAAGATTTACAGCTGTTAAGCCCCGAAGGTAGACTCATGAAAAAGTTCTGTTGAAGAAATGCATCAAAAGAGTAAGGTATATTTTGGATTTGCTATTTTTGGTATTAGATATTGATATTTTTTCAGTATTCATTTTTCAGCAAATCATTGCAAAATATACATTTATCCCATATTTATTACATGATTACCAAATAAATAGCAGTACATATACATGGAAAATATGCTGGCATGATGTAGCATGTTAGATTTTGATAGCAACTTCAAATGCAATAATATTATATGTTGTTAATTTACCATACAAGTTATCTATCTTGCTTACATTTTAGGTGTGATGTTAATATTTCTCCATCTGTTTTAAAGTCACAATAAAACTTGATTATCGAAAATATGCATTGGTTGATTGGATTTTGAGATGTGGGTGTTGTGCTCAAAAATGAATGCAGGATTTGCAGGAAGAAGCGTGTAGGAAGTGGCATAAATCACCAAGGAGAATTTGTTTTTAACAGATCAAATATGACATTTTGATTAAACATTATGAGGTAAAAAAAAAAAACGTACATGAGTTGTACATTACAAAATAGATTTATGTGAATTTTCCTTTCATCATGACTTTAAATTTCTTCATCCAGCTTTATGTAGATTAGCAGTTTGTTGTTGTTCTGAGAAATGCTTTCTTTTTGTTGATTTATTTGAGGACTGAAGACCATTGTTTATTGCAGTTAGTAGTCATAGTAACCGTTTTGAGTCACAAGATGGGGCCAATTAGCTATTCCAACTCGCGTTGTTATGAACAGAGATCAAGGAGACAAAGTGAAATGAAAAAGATTTAAGTAGCCACAGGTATGTTGCCATGGTCAGCAGTGAATATCTAGATTAGCAGTCATTATACAGAAATATCTGACCACTCAATGCCACAATCGGCTAATCAGAATCAATCAGAGATGTGTTATCCAGCAAAAAAGGGCTGTTGTTTATATGCTCATCAAGGCTAACACATCTTTCCGGACTGCTTCATCATGCCTTCTGTTCACTCTCGGAGGACACAATCACTGGAAACACCATCTGACCAACTGCAGGTGTTCAGGACGTCCATTTGCATCTTAGCAAGGTGAGGTGGTGTCCCCACCTGCCCTGAACAATTGCACTGTGATACCCAAATAAGCATGCTGAGTAAATGAACAATGTTGCCTAGACCCCTACAACGTCTCCACTGATGGTAACTCACTCAGTGTACTGCAGTTGTGCACCGCTGTAATGGCCCATATTTTTTGGTTTGCGTCTGAAGGAAGGCCCTGTTCCTCATCCTTGTGATCACAAAGCAGGGCACCTTGCATCTATCTGTGCTGTAATGGGACTGTGGTTTGGAATTTTAAGATGCCTTAGTCTTGACGTTTTACAGGTAAATCATGTGTCCGTGGGTTAGAAAAGTGCTTGTAACAGTAAATGTGCTCTGGGTCATGTTCTGATCTGCCCTTTTCTGTTCTCTATGGTGACATAAACAGGAAATGACACACACTGCTCGGGGAAGGTGAGGGAGAAAGTGGCCAGTGTAGAGGCGCACACATCAACACAAACACAGGCCCATATGCTCATCCTCTGTGAAAGCGCTATAAACACACTGCTGTCTGTTTGATTTCCCCTGGTAGATACAGCACTTTGGAGTTTTGAAAAAAAACTTAATTAAAAGAATGACGTAAATGTTGTTAATAAGCTGTTACAAAATACACCTAAGATGCGCATTTTGAACAGAAATAGCACAGGTGCAAGACATGCAGTGCTTTTTCATGCCAGTGCTTTTTTACAAACTGCTTTCTCTGGCAAGAAATGCATGCCACCCTGTGCAATGCGATACTTCAGTAGTACACATTGTATATGCATGTCACTGATTCCAAAAATATCAGCTGTACTTGCGTATGCTTGGACATACAGTTGAGGTTGAAAGTTTACATAGACCTTGCAGAATCTGCAAAATGTTACTTATTCAGAGGGATCACACAAAATGCATGTTATTTTTTGTTTAGTACTGACTGACAAAAGATGTGTACATATGGTCCACAAGAGAAAATAATAGTTGAATTTATAAAAATGACCCTGTTCAAAAGTTTACATACGCTTGATTCTTAATACTGCGTTGCTACCTTTTTTTGGTTTAGTGATAGTATTACTTTTCTTCAGAAAAGCCCTTCAGGTCCCAGAAATTATTTGGTTTTTCAGAATTTTTGTGTATTTGAACCCTTTCCAACAATGACTGTGATTTTGAGAAATTTTGAAAATCTATCTCTATATCTATCATTTGCTGTCCTATTTAAATCGATTTAAATAGTTGAATTGGAATTTTAAAAGGAATTTTTAAAAGAATAGTTCACCCAAAAATGAAAATTCTCTCATTAGTTGCTCACCCTAATGTCATTCCAAACCCTTAAGACCATTGTGCGTTTTTGAAACACAAATTAAGATATTTTTGATGAAATCCGAGAGCTTTCTGCACTGACAACAACACAACTAACACGTTTAAGGCCCATAATTATTGTAAGAACAACATTAAAATAGTGTGTGTGACATAAGTGGTTCAATCTTACTTTTATGAAGCTACATTTTGTTTGCAAAGAAAACTAAATAATGACTTTATTCAACAATTTCTTCTCTTCCGTGTCAGTCTTTGACGCACATTCACAAGAATTCGTATGGCTGATCCATCTTGTCATCCTGTATAAATGTCCCACTAATCTAGCGTGGGCTGACCACCCATGAGACCAGCACTTCTGACTCTAAACTATCAAGTCTTCCTCTCTGTGAATCTGGTACTGGCTGTGTTGTGAGCTGGGAAAGGTCATAGCATCCTCCTTTCAGACCTCCCTCAAGTACACGGCTGTAATCTCTGTCCTTGTGCCAAACCTCCCACTGCCCTCCAGTCTGTCCCCACAACACACACACACACCTCTCATCCTGTCTTAGGCCTCTCGTCTGTCCCTTCCCTTCTGTTTCATCTCAATTCTTCCCACCTTTCTATCACATTCAGTTTGCCCTTTATTAATTTCACACTTTAAACTAATCCTAACAGCCCTCCAAATTACAATGGAGCGTGACTGGCCGCATTGGACCAAATCAAGTTGATTATTTATTCCCTGGGCGGTACTTGAGAAATGACCCTCTGTTTTTTTTTTTCCCCTCATGCTCTTCAATTATTTTTCTCTGTCTAAAATTTGCAAAGGAGAGAATCAAGGTCCAAACTAGTTGTAAGAAATGGTTTGTCTATTCACAGACCGTCTGATGCTTATTGTTTGCAGGAATAGAATGCACCTGCCAAAATCACAAGCTCCAATCAGATTGGAATATGAAGTGGGCAGTTCTTGGCCGGAGTAAGGTGCAAAGTGGATCAAGTGCTGTTGATGCAGTCTGGCATCTGAAGAATAAAAGTGGATCAGCTTGTTTCACAACTGCTTAGAAGCATGCTTGACCACCTTAGGCTGTTATTAGCAGAATAACTGTTAGATATGTTGATATATCAGTTGGTTTGTGATGGTTTTATATTATAAAAACCAACCCCTGACATTCTAACTCTTCAAAAGTAAATATAATGCCTGAAAATTCACTGCAGTCTTCAGGCTTCGACCCGTCATTAGACATGTAAGTGGCACAAAGTTATTTATATTTAGGTGTGTCTGCACTCCTGCATTTCTCCGTCGTGCCGGGGCTGTTTTTCTGGGTCAGAGAGAGACAGAGTGAAAGTGAGAGACGCAGGCAGGCGGATCTTACAGGATGCATCTCCTGCACAGAGGGGAAGCGGGCTTATTCAGTTGGCACCTCTTCCTCCTCCTCTTCCTCTCTGGCTAAATATAAATGTGACTGGCTGTCAGCAGGGGCTGTGGCTGTCGCCGTTGGTGGAGATGTCGGTCGACCTTGGGGAGTTACCAGTTCAAATAGCTCACTACAGAAACAGTAGGGCATGGGTAGAGCTGGTAATGAGAGAGAGCATGTTTGAGAGAGACAGGACAGAAAAAAAGACAATGTGCAGTATAATACAGTCACATTTTTCATGCATTCTGCTGTCACTCACAAGCACTTAATTGCAGCGTGCTTTGCATAAAGCAGACAGAAACTTGCAGGTAACATTGCAACTTTAGAAGGGGTTATTATATTCTAGATTGTTCTAGACTGCATCTGCATTGTCTTTTAAGAATTTACGATTTCTTTATGGATAAGGCTAACATTTTCAGAGTTCACAGTTATTGATTTCCTTGAAAAAAATAATTGCGTTGATTTTGAAAATTATTTATTACATTTTATTAGGACTGTCAAACAATTAATCGTGATTAATCACATGCAAAATACAAAAAAACAAAAACATATAAACACACACACACACACACACACACATTTCTGTTTATTTATTTATTTATTTTTAAATATATACATATATGTATTTTGTGTGTGTGTGTGTGTATATACATGTACACAGTGCACACATTTATTATCTAAACACAAACTTATAGTTTGGATGTGATTAATCATGATTTGGCAGCACTGTTTATTTTTATTAGCATGTATGTTTTCCCTCCTACATTTGCCTTATCTCTTTGGATAAGGCTAAAGTTATATATTCAGAATACGTAGTAAGTTTATTTTGCATTCTATTTGCCTTGATTTTTTTTTGTTTTTTTGTTTTTCCCACATTTACAGCTTCTGTTGATAAGTTGATAAGACTGCATTTCTGTTTTCATAATTCATATTAAATGGTTTCCAAAGAATTAGTAGTGTGAATTGAGAATTGGAATTGTCACTATTATTATCTTATCATTTTAATATGTTAACCATTTTTGTTTAGTTTTTTGTATTTTGTTTCGTTTTTTTTTTTTTTTTTTTTTTGGTGTTTTTTGTTATGCTGTTTTGTTTTGAATTTTGTTGTTGTTTTGTATTGTTGCGTTGTATTTTGTTTTTGTTTTTTTTTTTGCTTTGTTTTGTATTTTGCTGTTATTTATGTTTTATTTATTTATCATCTTCCCTGAAATCTTAAACATGCATACACTACAAGATTTGAAAATTGTGGCTACAAGATATTATTAAGATTATCATGACGGAGGGAGTGCCTCACGTAATCTCACGCAACAGATCGTCATTTCAGCAACTGATGTTTACAAATGTTAGCATGCTAGCAGCTTTATGCACTCACCCGGTATGTTAAAAACTGAAACGATTTCCTTCCAGAGCTTTCCTTGCTCCATGCGCTTGTGGTATGTTTTCAGCATATAATATAGACAGTGTTACTACAAAAACATAACAAGCAGTTTCCTCCATCTCCACTATCCTACGGACTGTACAGCAGCTGTTTTGCGGTCGCACGTTGACTGTTGTGAAAGTACTGACGTTATCATAGCTGTGATCATCCCGATTTAAAATCCTGAATATCAAACATTGGGCGGCCCCAGTTTGTGTGAGAGCAGATTGGGATGTGCAACATTCGATCTGTAAACGTCTCACATTACCAGTTAATCCGTGCCGACCATTTTTGCTCCGATTCTCGGGAGGGGAAAATCGGGGCTAAAAATCCTGTAGTGTGAGCCCAGGGTAAAAGCAACATTCCTTAAAACCCCACAACAAAACAGCTGCATCTAATGAAAAGCAGAACTGACAACATGAGAGACCGCTCCTCACCCCTCATTTTCACCAGTCTTGCAATGCTGTACGAGGTCCAGAGCTGAGTCCCCGTCTTTCCCCAGATGAGCAGACGGAGTAGACACAGAATACTGAAGCCTCATCTGGGCGCGGAGACTGGCGGCTGCGCTGCAGCCTGGGGTCTTCACTTTGTCACCCATATCAATCACTCCAACTCCTTTGCCGATGCCTCATTGGTCATTGTTTCAACCTTGAGCATTTTTTTCCACATTGTCTTCATCGCTGCTATCAATCACTCACTGCACTTTCTCACTTTTTGACACATTCAGGAAAACAAAAAAGGAATTTCCTTTTTTTTCTGCCCTGGACCCTCTAGTTGTGATTTCATTACTCACTTTAAATAATTTCTGCTTTTGAGCATTTGGCCACCGCTGCTCAAATTGAGCTCCAGTTGAGAGGAAGGTGGTGTACTGAAACACTGTGTTTAAAGTACTTTGTACTTATTGTTCCAAATTTGAGGAAATGACTTTCAAGAGAGCTGCAGGAGGCAGAGGTGGGCGGCTGCAAACATCATGGTGCAACTTTTCTGTGTTTTTTGTTCCTGCCCTCTGCTGTGCCTGGGTTACATCCTGTCCCAGTGAAAAAGACAGATCCCCGAAGGGGACGTAAAGGTCAGGGGAAGATGAACCCAGCAGCGGTGACCCTCTGTCACTCCCTATTTTGCTGAGAAGTGCAGCAGCGGGCAGCATTAGCGGAAACCCTCAGGACAGCACTTCAATGAGGTATTGATCTCAAGCTTTGATGAAAACAAAACTTTTCTTTAGCCTGAAAAATTACAAAGGGGACTTCAGACACAAAATTATTTTTTTTAGATTAAAAAACAGTGAATCAAGCTGAACTATGACAACCTGCTGACCTTGATATTTTAAGGTCTTTTTCATCTCCTACTGGTGCAGTCAGTTTGAGTACTGTCTGTAATCGACCGCTTATTTGTCTACAGCTGCAAAGCCTTGACCTGGATTAAATGAGAGCATCAAGCAGCGGCCAATCGGATAGCGATGATCGTAATGATGCAAGATGACAAACTCGAAGCTTTTATCCGCGAATGCTGCAAACCCTTCGCCATTTAGTCTTGATGAGGCAATCATGACTTCTTACTGGCCTTGCTATTGAGTGCCCGTCTCAAGGGGCAAACTGTCAGACAGTTGTCTCCAGACCTTCTTAAGGAGCATTAGCCGTTTGGACTGCTATTAGCTGAATGCACCTCAAAAGAACACTTCCATTGACCATTCAGGATGAGACTTAACTAATCAAACTGAAGCTCAATGAAGATCATTTTAAAATGAATGGGGGGTGAGACTGGGCAAATGCTCATGAAATACTGATGCTTTTCATGAATAATTAATAAAGAGGTTTATCTGGGATTCAGACGTGAGCGTTTACTTAACGCCTTGCTGAGCAGTTGAGCTTGAGGTACAGGAACTGAATGTGCTTTCCAGTTGCTTTGTTTTCTAAGCACTGCAGACTTCAAATCCAATTGCTGGGCTGTGTCAATCAAATGACTGAAATAAACACAAAAAAGCAACATGTTCTGACAAAATGCTTAGTAACTTTAGTAATAGATGAGTTTGTGTTTCTGTGTAAATATATACATTGCACTACAGAAAAACAGGGTTTGTTTGTTTGTAATAACTAACTGCTTTCCACTAAAAAAAGGTAATTGCGAGTTTTATCTTACAATTCCGACATTTATTCTGGCAATTGTGAGTTTACATCTCGCAATACACAATACAAACTTGCAAATCTGACTTTTTTCAGAATTGAGATATAAAAACTCATAATTGTGAGTTATAATGTCAGAAATGCAAGATATAAACTCGCAAATCTGTGAAATGAAGTCAGAATTGCGAGATATGACATTGCAGTTGGGAATTTTTTCCTTGGAATTGTGATCTAAACTTGCTGTTGGGAGTTAGACAGCTTTATTCTGAGAAAGTCAGTTGCGCAATAGAAACTTACAATTCTGTTCTTATCTCACAATTTTGACTATTTCTCGTAATTGCGAGTTTACATGTCTCTATTCTGATTTTATAACTTGCTATTTAAAGTTCATATCTTGCAATTCAGAAAAAAAAGAATTGTGAGTTTGTATTACACAATGCTGAGAAAAAAACTTTTTTTCCCTCAGAGTTGGACTTTATAGTGTGAAATTTATACAAGAGTTTATATCTCACAATTCTGAGAAAAAGTCAGAATTGCAAGAAATAAGTCAGAATTGTAAGATCGAATTTGCGATTCATAAAAAAATCATAATTGCAAGTTTATCTCTCGCAATCCTGACTTCATTTCTCACAATTGCGAGTTTATATCTCACAGTTCTAAGAAAAAAAGTCAGAATTGTGTGTTTGATTTACCCAATTCTGAGAAAAAAAGAGTCAGAACTAGAAATGTAAACTCACAATTGCAAGATAACAAGTCAGAATTGTGAGATAAAAACTCGCAATTACCTTTCTTTTTTTTTTTTAATTCAGTGGCAGAAATGGGCTTCCATAGTTTTTTTTATTTTGTAGCAGTGTTTTTAAAATGTTAGTTGCAACAAAACTGAATTAAATATGGTCTTCTTTTTTCATATGTGGCATTAAAATGTATCTTTGCATTTGCACAAAGTGCAAAAAAATAAGTCAGGAGAAAGAAAATTAGTACAGGCTGCAGAGATAAAAATGTATAAACAATAAGCTCAGTTGAATATTTTTTTTCTTGCGACATTACATTATTATTTGTAAAAAAGCTTTTGCAATACATGTATAAATTGATTATTCTTTGTTTTGTCTGGATCTGCTTAACATCCCTATTGAAGGGAACGCCTGCTGTTGTGCCTTGTTTTATAACCTCGGTGAGTCTCTTTCAGCAGATACACAAACACACACTTCAACACACACATATTCCCATCACAGGAGTGAGCCATACTGACATGGAAGGCTCAGACTAGTTTACACGACGCAAAGAGAAAGCTTACATAACCAACATCCCTGTTGCGACTAAAGCACCGATCCTTGCAAAGAGAAATTGAGAGAGCTTTAATGCGCAGTGGTCGAGATACTGACTGTGCAATATTCACACAATCTAAATGTCATAATGAAATCAGTCTTCTAGACATCCAAAGATGGTACTGCCTATGGAGTGTGAAATTCACTAGCAGCTGGGAAACCGATCTAATCACACAAACATGTTAGATACCTTCCGATCAAAAGATTAGACATTACAGTATAAAAACCATGGCGGCTTATGGACAGTGATAAAAATATCGAAATGCTTTTCATTTATGGCTGATTACATTTTCATTAGGCTGTAATGAGCAATCAGTATGTGATTTTCCTGAAGAGGGCTCCATCGCACAACACTAATTACAGCATCCAAACTCCAGACGTGCAAATAGGATACGATTGGTTCAGACTCACTTGGCTTTGCCTGAGCACAGTAGAAACCCAGGATCCTTTGTTTACCAAGCATTTATAATGAATGTAATGTGGCATTCGGAAATTACAGTGTTCATTTTGCTTTTGCCAATAGACATTAAATCCAAATTACAGCTGGAAATTGAGCGTCGTCAAATGAAAGGATTCTGACATTGGTTTCATGCACAGGATACAGCCAGTCAAACTCAGAGAAAATACATGATTGTGTATTGCATAATATGTTAAATCATAGAACAAATATGGGGAGAAATAACTATAGTTGTACTTCTACAGAAATGAAGAGGGCACGTCAAATAATCTGTTAGTGCTTTGTCACTTTTGATCAGTTTAATCCATCCTTTCTGAATTTAAATATTAATTCCTTAAAAATTCTTACTGACCCCAAATTTTTTGGATGGGGTATACATTTGCTAAATGTTTATACTTCAAAATAGTACCTGTACTGCCTGAAAAATAATAATGAGTCATGTACTACAAGATTTTTCTATTATATTACCAGAGCACTGTAAGACTCTAACAAAATGCCTGGGTGCGTTACGGTAATGAAAGTTTGGGGAGGGAATTATGATGCAAAAAATGCCACAATCCAGAAAATCTGATATATGACCAACACTTATTTTAGTAGTCGTTCAGTAGATCAGAAAACTCATAGTTTGGATCATTTTACATTACTATAAGCAGGGTTCCTACATGGTTTGGGAAAGTGTGGAATTTGATTTAAGTATTTTCCAGGTCTGGAAAAGTATGAAAAAAAGAAAGCAGAGTATGGAAAAGTACTTGTGTTTCCAGACTTTCCCCCCTATTTGTTTTTTTTTTTTTTTCTAATAGAAAATTAAGAATTTAATGAAAATAAATGTATTGTACAAGAAGTAAGTTTTCATGGTAGCTGTTTAGTGATTCTTTAGTGAATTCAAGGTGCACTTTTTTGATTATACAAAATGTAGGTTATAAGCATCTTGGGTTTTTTCTCACAGTATTCTTAGCACCGTATTACCTTTGCAAAAATAAAACCGTAAATAAAACGCATTTCACAGTGTGGTTTCTTGGCCTCTAGAAAGTATGCATTAAAACGACCTAAGGCCTTAAAATATGGCATACTGCCCTAACAAAAGCCATATTTTAAACACTTTGTTGCAGTACCAGTCTATTTTATAAACCCTTGAAACTTGGCAAATTTTATGCCATTAGCCCATTTCATGTCATGGTCTCTACGCCGCCACACAGAATGTGTTATATTGGACATTAAGCCTCGATATCAGAGGTACTACCGTAACTACCACAACATCTCTGTTAATTCATGTCCATCCATGCTCTTATTTTATTCATCTTAAGATGGCAGTGACAAAGGAAATAGGTTAAATAAAAGTAGAAATCATAATGCGTAAGCATGCAAAAAATTCCCATGTGCATGTGAGTTTCTCGAGGGAGCAAAAGTTTGTTTTTTTTTTATTATTTTTTTTTATTTTAGGGAATCTGTATGTTGTCACTTCAAGAAAATCAATGAAAAAACCATGAGAAAATAAAAATTTGTGCAAATGACTGCACTATATACCAAATATAAAGTGCAAATAATGCTTTATGAACTATTTGTGTTAAATGTGGTCTGAAAATTTACTGAGAGGTTTAAACATTTGAGTCTGGAAATTTGAAATGGAAAATGTGTAGGAACCCTGTATAAGGTACTTGGTACTACATTACTATAAGGTTAAAATTAACTGAAATTACACTCAGTTAAGTGTTTATAATAATAAAGTTACAATTACATAATAATATTTCTATCTCCAATTAATTTCCTTGAAATAAACATTTAAATGGTGGCTGTCATTAAAACTTGATTAATTTATTCAGAAGTAAATTAAATGTTGAACAACAGTAAAAATTATAATCAAAATGATATGTGGTGCATATATTTAGCAAAACACTTCCTTAGAGTTCATTTTTCGTGCTGACTAATGAATTTATGGTACATGTGATGTTACACAATGTTGTTTACAACCTGTTATATTGAGGTCTTTCTGCGGTTGAAACACTGATTGAGCAATTACATGAGACAGGATATGGATTTTGGGAAGTTGTAGTCTTTCTTTTAACATGCCTTCGGATGTGTATTCATGTTTATTTCATGCTGTAAGGTTAAAACAGAGGAGATGATCAGTTCACGTGCCACTTCTCTTGAACTGAGGCGCTAAAGTGATGTCACTCCACATTCAACAGCAGCAAAACAGCATTTATTGTTTGAATATTGTAATTAAATGGACAGAATTTGAAAATCTGAGACTTTGTTTCATATCAAAAATAACAAAGCATGAATCTTATTGTGATTTATTGGATGGGAAGCACACTACAATTTTTCCTTTAACTAAAAACAGGCTAGACTAGTCGATTCATGGGATTTAAGAATCAATTTAGTTTCGTAAAAAAGAGAATCGATTAAAATCGTGAAATAGTGGTCTCCGATTTTTTTTTTTTTTTTTAATGTGTAACAGTAGTTATTTTAATTGTTTTTAATGGTTTAATGGCAATGCAATCTTAATGTAGTATTATATGCATGTTATTTTAGTCCAGGCAGCAATGCAGTATGTAATTGTGTTCCTGCTCTGGCTTTTTCCACGAAGTGGTCGTTGTTTTCAGAAGAACTGAATGAATGTCCCAGTAATCAGAGGTCTGAAATAAACAGCCTACTTGTGTTCCTGTGATTCACTAAAACATGATCCCGTTTGAATCGGTTAAACAAAAGCTTATTTACAACAAATCTGAGGAAGCCAGTCAAATGCCGCCCCTTTGCTTATTAAGTCGAAATGAGGTCTGACCGGGAGCACTTTATTACCTGAGGTATCTTTGTAACATACTGCCAACCCCCAGCTGGGAGGCAGCAAGCACTTCCATTAAAACCACTATCTCATGAAAGCAGTGATGGCTAGGGACCTACTTCCTCTTCTCCTCAAACACCACTTGTTTTTCGGGGTCTCAAAGGCAGGATGCACACATCCTCCACTCCTCTTGCTCGTTTGGTTCGCTCTCTGGAGAAATTCTGTCTGAACGGCCAAGGATGACGATAACAAATGCTCTTGCTGAGGCAAAACAATATAATGTGTTCTGGGTGTTTATCTCATTAGTCAACTCACACAAGAGCGACAACACACCCAAATGAAATGGCCAAGCGGCGGGCATCACTAGGATATTGAGTTAGCATGCTAATGCTAATTCCTTCACAATGTTTGCGCTGGTGAGGACTGTACTGCGTAAGTGCTGGAGGGTAATGAGGAGATAATTATCCACAGGCCCTATGGGACCCCTGCAGTACAGACCCTGCTGAGGACCGTCTGCGTTATGAAAAGCATCCGTGTGCTAAGGTCAATCTGGTGTAATGAGTGTATATATGGCCTTTAAGGTGTACATGTTTCACTGCACACCTCAGCTAATATTCACCAAAGTGAAAAAAATCAGCACTTAAAAGAGTACACCTGACATTTACACATGCTGCAAACATATGCAGCGACGATATTGCCAATACATTCATTGACCTCGATATGTGGGCTACATAAACCTGTCATTATATGTGTAATGTGTAGTTGCAGTAATGTAAACTCAAGCATAGATGCTCATTCCTCAAAGCCACTGAAGAGTGAAATTCAGTTGTTAACAGAGACCAGTGCTAGGTCTCACTTGGGCAATATATCACAAGAGCTGTACCTAAGTAATATTAAGATTTTAAATCAAAAGTCCAAATATGAAAATGCTTGTTTTCTGAAGCAGTGGCTTTGTATTTGTACAACTGAATAATTTAACAAACTTTTATTAAAACAATAAACTATTACAATTTTATATTTTTGAATATTAGATTAAAAAAAGTGTTTAATTGGCCAACAATGGAAGATTCCAGTTTGTGATAACTTGCGCCTTCTGGTGCCCTATCAGTATTTTGCCATACATGCCACAATAGCAAATGTAAAAATGATATTAATAAATTTCATAATTTTACATTTACGTTTTTTGCAAAGCAAGTATGATAGGCATTAGCCTGACCATGGTGGATTTTGTTTAGTCAAGACTAGAGCTGAACAATTTTTGGATGAATTGTGCATCACAGTTTTTTTGTTTCAAATAGAGATCACGATTCTACCACGATTCTGAAACATCATAATATCATGTAATTTACTAGAGGCTGTGACAAAATATGAATTGCTGCAGTCTATTCAAAAAAGTTAATTTGAATGGCTTATTTAAAAAAA